>LKNJ01003655.1:0-41383 GCA_002120245.1 Maccullochella peelii
TATATATATATATAATGAGTACATTAAAGCGATCCATTTTGTTTTACTGTATTTAAATCCTCCAAAGTCCATTTCAGGATTTACATTGTGAGTGGTTTGTTCAGTGCGAGACATCCAAACACTTTTATCTCTAATTTATTCCCCTAAAGGTAGAATAAGAGGCTCACTATTGGTTTGCACTAGCTAGAGAGGTGACCCATGAATACAATATAAAGTGAAAGAAGGAAATGAATGTCTGTGCTTTAATGTAAGCCTTAGGCAGAGGCTTTCTAGGAGAGCTAGTTATAGATATTATAGGTTTTGTTTTTATTATAGATGTGTTATTATTAGTCATCATGATAAGTAACTGACTGGAATAACCAGCTATTTGCTGTTGATGTTTGCATGTGGCATTCAATATGGCAACACGAGTTAAAAAATACAAACCATCCCTCTGTTGTCATCATTGTTGTCCTTGAACCAATATATAAACCTTAAACACCACGGCTGAGTAAATTCAGTTGAGATGATGGCAAGATGACAGAGAGGAGACAATTTGATATTGATCCTCTGTAAACTGAGTGACAGTGTAGACAAACTGGGAAGGCCAAGGTCACAGCGAGGGTTGTGACCAGTTGCTGTCATGTATTGATTGCGGTTTGAAAGACATCATGGTGTAACTGGATGCTCTCTGTAGTTGATAAGCCCAATCCTGAGATACTGTGTGGAGGGGATGACATTTGGATTGGCAGACCCAAGGTCACAGGGACACCAAAGTGGTTGCAATTAGCTTTTGAAACGGCAAAATTACTATTGCAAGGCAATTGTGTTTCATAAAAATTTGAAACTTAACATTTGAACTAGCATTTTTTTTACCTTTCGATGGCACTACTGTGTAATTCTGATCTACTGTATGTAGTGTGTTTAAAGGTGCATTGATCAGCTTGCTTTCTTGGAACGTTTGAGTACAGTAAATGGAGAACTATACAGTCTAAATACTGACTGATTAAACAAAACAATGAACTGCAAAGAGCTGCAGGATTGTGTGTGGATTTCCATTCGGATTATGAGTACTAGTAGTTATTTGATTGAATGTTGACACTGAATGGAGCTTTGAATTTGTGTAAATATACATTGATGTCAGCCATATAGGGCAATATTATGTTTTGGGCTTATGTTATATGTAAATAGGGGTCAGAATGGCAAAGAAATCTTTTCAAGGACTAGTAAGCAGGTCTTCAAATATAATTGGGGGAAGTAAGCTATACAAAGCTTCACTTACAATCAGTGGTTACTTTAGCAGTTCAGCAAAAGGGTAGTCAAGATTGAGATGCCAGTAAATGAGGGATTGATTCAACTAAACTGCATTGACAACAAGATAATTCGCTTTTTAAGAAAAAAATATTCTTTAGCTGCCAGATTTCTTCCCCACCGTTTAACGAGAATGTGGCGCTAATGTTGAGGTTTGCACTAATACAAGAAAATGGTGTGGGGAAGGGGTTGTTTCGGTTGCTACGCTGCAGGCGTTGAAGGAATGGCAATTTGGTTCCAGAGTGCTAATTTGCCACATTTCTTGGCTTTTAATATCTATTTATTTACTTGTTTGTTTGTTAAGGTCCATGTACAGTGGTACCATTAGCTAAAAACGATGTCTTGCTTTCACTAGAAAAGTAACCACCACATAGCACATTTATTTTTACTTTCTGTGCCATTTCTTTGACTTCAAACAATAACTTTCAGAAACTGAACCAAAATAATCAGAAAAGAAACACAGAAATGAAATGCTTTGTGTACATCTCTGTTTAAATATTCAACTTCTCTGTTTTACTGAATGTTCTCTGTCTTTATTTAGTCAGGCACAACTCTTAGTTTTTCATCCCCAGTGATACTGGCTGGAAGAGATTAGATCTGCATACAAAAAATTATGATGTATCAATGCGGAACCAGAGACCACCTATGCAAACAATCTGTCTGCTATTAGATAATCCCTCTTTTAAAGTGACAATGACATTGCAGAAAAATATATATGTATATTAAGTATAAGTTTACTGTCATCACATCTATACAAATATGCATTTGACTAGGTGAAACAGGGTTTTTTATAGGCCATGGTGCACATAGGTATTTAAAAAGAGGCAGGTTAAAAACAAAGATAAAAACTGCAAAAGGCTAAAAACAAGAATTAAATAATTATAATAAATACTCATTTATACTGTCATGCATACATGAAACATTGCATCATTCATACTAAGTACCTAATGGGGTTTGATGTATAGTTCTTAGTCCTTACAGCACTGGGGATGGAAGTAACAATGTGGAGGTACAGTAGAGGGGACAGTGGAAGGACCGGTTGACATTTTAGCTTGGAAAGTCGGAGTTTGGGAGCCACCTATTTAGTTTTATTCACCTTAAGAAACAAGTTATCATCTTTGCACCTGTCCACTAGCTACCCCTACCACCACTGTTGAGGCCAATCACAGCATAAATAGCAATGGGCTGGGAACACATCCTTGTGCTCAGTGGGTTATATTGGAGATGTTGTTGGCAACCCTGACTTGACTGTGGAGTGTTGAGACCTAGCTGAGAAAGCTTCTAGGAAATGACAGTATTAAAAGCTCAGCTCAAGTCAATGGACAGCATTCTGACCCCCTTGTTCAGGATGGATATACTGTTGTTCAAAGACCAGTTGGACCAGTTGGGACTCTAATCCTGTTGGCTTCATTAGCACAGGAATGATAGTAGCAGCTTTGACATATTCAAGAATGAACACCTGGGGAACACTTCATATTAAAAATGTCTGTAAAGCGTATTCTTGTAGCATTGCTCTAATTTTGCCTTGCAAAGAAAATGATTGTTGCAATGATAATATATCTGATAACTGATGATTACAAGTTGGACAATCTGACCTGAGAGGAGTATATAAACCAGTGAGCCATGTCTTGATGTTTGATAAGCCCTGTAGCAACACACCCACGACAACACAGTCCCTGGCGTTGTCATTCAGTAGTGGTGTGGTCAGTCTGAAAGTGCCCTTACTCTCACTGTGTCACTGGAGACTCATTCAAAGCTATTTCTCATCGGCCAACTGTCTATTTTGGCCGCATTAATGCTTGAATATCTAAATGTCAGACCAAACAATTAAGAACATTTAGAGAACAAAGAAAAGGCAGTAATAGCTGTTGTTTGATGGAATTATTACAAATTGCAATTCCCTTAAACCATAAACAACATCAGGATGGCAACACTCAAATAATAGGGAGAAACAATTGCTATGAAGGTACTAGTGGTAACATGGTCCACTCCATGGTTCACTTTAGTGGTGTGGCTGTGATGTGGTTCGCTCTAACTACAACATGGTTATTTAGGGTTGAGTAACTGTAGGTGCAGAGGTGCTGAACTCTAAGTTGCTCTCCTCACTGTGGGGTTCTAATCTGGTCACCGTGAGGTGGCTCACAACATAGATAGGACAGTTCTCCCATTGTGGCTGTTATGGTTATGAAACTGTGAGTGTGTGTGTGTTGCAGGGGAGATGGATGCATTAAGCTCCATTAACTGATTACCCTCCACCCACAGCTCCCGTTTAGCCCCACACCATGTACATGTGTATGTGCTGGGTAGCAGGGGGTGGAACAGCTGCTGAGGTGTTTCCTTCCCAATCCTTTTTGTACTATTACAAGCCAAAGCATGTTTGGCATTCACATACACACGAGCCATATGACTCCTCTGTGACTGGTATCTGAGTCAACCTTCTGCTGAACTGCCAGAGGGAAAAGGTGGCTCAGTATTGTGCCCTCATCTGTGTGAAGGGACAGACAAGAGGATAGACAGTAAGGGCATTATACACACCTAACCCATTTGCCCGGTTAGTGCGGTTTGTTTGGGCAGGTGTGAACACAGTAATCACATTTGGGTGCGACCAAAACAACCGTATTGAGACCCTTTAGAAGAGGTGGTCTCAGTCCGGTTCCAAATGAACTCTGGAGCGGTTCGTTTGTGGTGGGAACGTGATCCGAACTCGATCCGACCCAACTGCTCAGTATACTCTGCAAGTTTTTGAACGTCTCCTGTAGCCAGGTGTGCTTTGCATTCTGCGATGCGGCAGAGCACACAAACTGTTTCTAGTAGCAGCAGCTAGCCGGAGAATAAACCAGCAATGTTTCTCTCACAGAAATATGCACTAGTTCAGAACACTGTATTTACTTTCTTCTTCTTCTTTGGTTTTACTGGCAGACTGCAAACCAACGTCAATGGTGCATGCCCCCACCTACTGTACCGGAGTGTGTAACATTCCCAGACATATCTGACCAATAAGTGGTTTGCAGTGATGCATTTTAGTTCGCTTGGACTTGTCACAGTGTGAAAAGAAACCGAATCGACGGGAAAACACTCCAAGTTTACAAACTCCTCCATTGATTCGGACCGGAGCAAACTATAGGTGTGAAAACACAACAAGAGTGAGCAGAACCAAAGGTTGTGTAGAGCTCCATATATTCGAACATGAAACTACAAAAATCTTACTGCACATGAAGCAGTTGGCCCTTATCTGCAGAAATTTTGCAGGCCTCACATGCTTTTTGTCAGCAACACCTAGCTTCACATTCATGTAGTCAACCCTTAGTCACCCAGTGTGAGATTCTCTTTCCCCAAGCAGATCATTTTCTGGTGTTTTGAGGGTTCAACCCAACAATATTCTGGTCTGTAGCCAGTGCTCTAAATTCTAGGCTTCTGCTCCACTGCAGTTTTAAATCTTGAATGTTCAAATATGCCAAATTAGTATGCAACATGTACTCCATTTATGCTTTCTCATATGGACCAGACCTCTGAGTCATACCTGTGTGGTACTTCATATTTCTGCCAAGGAATTGAAAAGGGAGTTGTGAAGCCAGGGGAGACCGTGTAGAGGACGGCGTCATCACTGGAGGACAAACTTCCCCACATAGCTTCCCCACATCTCTCTCTCTCTCTCTCTCTCTCTCTCTCTCTCTCTCTCTCTCTCTATCCCTTCCTCCTTGGGTTGTCCCTAGCAACAGCAGAGGCCTAGTGGCATAATGCATGAAGACACAGAAATTACTTTTTTTTTTGAGGAACATACAGTCATCCATCATTTATTGTTTTGCAGTTACAGGCTATGGTACATTTACAGTTTTTTGGGGGTTTTTTGGGCATGCATGCATGTGTTTTGATGCAGCAGTAGTGGCTCCAAGCATCCCTGTACTACAGTACGACTGCCAATATCTCAACACTCGTTTCCTTGATCATCTTCTTGAAATGCTAATGATGAGTTCTTTTACAACGCCCACCCACCCATCTCAGCTGGTGAAGATGTTGAAGCCGTTAAGCCATGAGCCAGCCAACGCTAGATGAACACCCTCACAGCAAATCTCCAAGGCTTCATTGTGTGTGTCAGTTGCTGGATTATGCTAACTCGTAGTTTTGGTAGTCTCATTCCTTCTTCTTTCTTCCCCTGCATTTTAGAGGTCAGAATCCAGAATAGTTGTTGTTCGGCCCAACTCTAGGCAGGAGTCTCTATTCACTACTCTCAGTCCCAACCTGTCTTTCCTTCTCACTCTATTCCACAGCTTGGTCAATGGAGCTTTTGTCGGGAGGGGGGGTATTGAATTAATCAGGCCTATAGCGATGACAGTGTCTTACCCATGGGTCTAAGCCAAGGCTCTGCTTTTCTATCCCTTTTGAAACACCGGTCACAATTCCACTTCCTATTTGGTTTTCTAAGAGCAGCAGTGTCTAAATGGAGTCGAATCAATGGCCACTTTTGTGTGGGAAGTGAACTGACAGTCGGCTGAACGCTCGGGCTCGGCTGAGGACTCTCCAAGGTCGACAGTCTGTAAAAGACTTGGTGCCTGGGAATGAGCGAACTGACTGTTTGTTTGATAGACTTCAGAGGGGATTTGTTTGACTTTTAAATCAATATTCTCTTGCTGCATGCATGTCTGCTCACAAGTAGTGGAGTTAGAAAGTTTGTGGGCACTAAAGTATGAATGCTAGTGATGAACAGGAAGATTTGCCCCTGTGTGCCCACATCAGTAGCCTAGAACAGAGATAACATAAAATAATAGATGGTGATTGATCGAACTGATGCATGTCAAGAATATTTTGTGTAAGAGATTCGGTGTCTTCAGACATTGCAACATGCATGGCTTTCTACATGTACTGCATGCTTGCTTGAGATAGGATCCACACCTCTGTGATTTATCACCAGTGTCACTGAACATGGCTGCAGTGGGAGCCCGTATCCCCGCACATCTATTTTTACCAGCTTATTGCTTACCAACCCACTGGAGACAGAGTGATTGGGAGATAAGACGGATAGATCAGGAGATGGAAGGGAGGGAAGGTAGCAAAGAAGGAAAAGCCCTCTGTTGTCAGCACACAAATGTCTGTCAGAACAAGCAAGATGAGAAAGATTATTTGCCATGAGCACTTGCTTAAATGCTCAAATTTGTAGTTTTTTAAGCCACTGACAGAAGAATTTTCATTTTGTGGTAGGATCCAATCAATGCAGTAGAGAGTGACACACCTAGCAAGAGAATTTGGCGACAGTCAGACAATAGTGTGGAAATGTGCACCAGTGAGGCAAAGATTGAATCATTGAAGAGAGCAAAGAAAACAGAATGGTTAAAAGAAAAAAAGAGAGTATGACTTTTACCCTCATTTAACTGCAGTGTTGCCATCTTACTATTGCCTCTGCTGTAAAGCTGTTTACCATTGTTGATGCCACACCAGCCAACTGTCAGCAGTCATTAAAGACAAGTGCTAGAATCTCACAGGCTACATGCCAAACCACATATTCACACACACACACATATACTCCCTTTCCCCCCCACATATGGCAGATTCCCACTAAGGTGCTACTACAATACCTCACACTCTACCCCAGTGTGAAGGAAGATCATAGCAAACAATGGATCATCTCCCTTTTGGAGACTGCTTTTTATCTACCAGTATTACAATCACTCATGCCATATTACAATGTAAATACTATCTCCCAGACACCTCTCTTATTTACCTTAAACTCTGGAAATTTGAAAAGTGTAAGAGAAATTGCTGCTAAACCAGTTTTCAGATGGTGTGTCTTAAAAATAAAGAATGTATCTGAGTTAGTACAAGGGGTGGAGTGAATACTAAGACGATAGCAACACTTCCAGTGAATTATTACACACAAGCTGCCACTGAACTCTTCATTAACTGTAGTTTTCTAACTCCTACCTTGTTTCTGATTGATTGTCCAGGTACAACCCGCGCCCTACGTGAAGGAGAAGTTCCTGGTGTGGACTACAACTTCCTCTCAGTGGAGGACTTCCTGGAGTTGGAGAAAAGTGGGACCCTATTGGAGATTGGAACATATGAAGGTAAATTAGAAAAATCACACATTTGGTTGGATGTTGGGGGTTTGCTAACTAGAGGGGACAGATCCCTCATACCTGGAGAGGAGTAGGAATCCTTTGAGGTGAACCAGTTGTATGCATCTGCCTAGTCTGCCTTCTTTTGGCAGGGTATGAGCTCCCATTAAGAGATCAGTAGGTAAATAAAAAAAACGTTAACATGCAGTGATAAAGGAAAATGCACCTTAAATCACTTGAAATACTGTACTCGACAATGTGTTACAAGGCCTATTTTGTAGTTCTGTACATTTCAAACTGACCCAACAATAGAGGATGTCATATGAACTATAAAGTCCCATATTATAAGTTTCAGATATCTAGAACATCAACTGTAAACATCAGTGACTTGCTGGCATAGAGATACAGTAGAACACTGTTGCATACTTCCATTCAAAAGACCACATAATCCTCCTATACCACAAATGTGCTAGGCGCTTTGATTTTTACATGCTTAAATTGTCGAATGGCATTGAACCTGACTTTGGACAGGTGTGTCAGCTTGTATGGCAGAAAATAGGTCCCTCTGTACCTCCAGCCAGTGCTTAAACTCGCCCACTCATGGTACGGTACATGTCAGCAAGCAGACCTGTTGTTTCCCTGTCCAGGCCAATCAGCCCACTTCTGGACAGGTGTACCTGCCAGCACAGCAGGAGGGAACCGTGTCTTGTCTCTGCCTCCAGCCAGCACTCAAAACATGCCCGCCCCCGCAACAGTCAAGTTTTGGTGTCAGTCCCTTTGAGTCAAAGAGCACATGCTTCATTCTAGATTTTGTTTGCATTGACAGTCAACAATCATATTGAAAAACGGCAGATATACTAATGTCTCAACAGATAGTCTCCTCGATACATCATAGTGCAATGCAGCAGGAAGACATGTTCTAAAATTCTAGTTCTCTTGCTTTTTGGTATGCACCACTATTGCTATCACTCAGTCTGTCCACCATAAATGTAGGTCAGATAGCCCTCAGCAACATGTTTACCTCCTATATCTGGGGGCTGTTGAAAGTAGCTCTCGGACATGTTGGAAAACACTGGCTGAAGTAGTGGTAGACAAGAAAAGTTGAAAAACAGCACCAAAAAAGTTTGTTTGAAAGTTGAAAAGGCTGCTGTCAAAATCTTGATATGATTTGTCTTTCATGTAAGCAACATCACAAAGGTGTATTCATGAAAAATTGATGTGTTGGATGTTGGATGTACTGAGGGACTGGAGAGTTGTCAGTAGCCAGTGTCTGGTTGATATGTTTGCCTTGCAAATGGACTGTAATCACAGCCTAACTTATTCTTTATATTTATTCAGTCAGTTCAACTAAACTAAACTAAAAAATCTGTGTATGTTGGTGGAAACAGTCGTCATGCGTGGGTCGTCTAGTTTTGGAAGGTTTCAGTAATCCTTTCTTAGCGTAATGATCACCCTCCCCACTAGCCAGAAACCTTTCAGGGCAAAAACATCTGGATGCCATAGTTATATACAGTGTATAAACTGTATTCAGAGTTTGTTCCTGATGCTTCTGTATCCAGTCTCTGAACATTAGACATTCAAATTAAAGCAGAAATGATGATTCTGTATGACAACAAGTTCCCTTCATTGACTGTGTGATAAACTGCAGCATGCATTTCCCATTTTCTACTTGTTGAAGGGTTATATAGCCTGATATTTGTAAAAATGCAACATTATTCCCACATGCTGGCCATCCAAAAAAAGAAAGCAAAAAAAAATCCATTGTATAAGGAAATAAGCACCAGGCAGCTTTAGACAACAAAGCCAAAAACGTGGCACAAAGTATGTGTGTCACATACAACACATTTGCGTTGCTGATATACCAAAGTCACTACACTGGAAGGACTGCAAACAACAACACTACCATGTATCACCTCCATTCAGTCAGATAATGTTAAATTAAGTGTCTGCTGTGTCCACTCAGCCTGTTCAGTGTTCCATAACAATGGATTTCCCTCTGACGGCAAGGAGGGGCAAACAAGGCCAATGGACTTCTGACTGGCAACTAGCTTACTAACTTCCACTGATGACACTTAAGGTGGAAATCAGAAACCTTTTGAAGATCCTCCTTTCAATTTAAAGGCTTCTTAATGCTTTAAACAAGCTAGTGGTGTGACACGTTGTCTGACCATATCAGACTGCCAAAATCCTAGCCAGCTACACTTGATGAAGTGTAAGAAGTGAAGATGGGGTGAGAGGCTGGTGTCATAGAGAGGGGTGGGATGAGACAAGAGATCAGAGGGAGGATATACCATTTCATTATCTGCCAACCACCGCAAATAACAAGGACGCTGAAACCAAAGTAGCATTTTGTAACAGGCAAATCAGGCAAAATTGGACTCACAGTTGCATTTGCCACTTTATTAGGTCAGTCAAGTGTGCTCGACTCACAATTCAAATATTTTCCGCAGCATTGGCTTGCGACTGTGCAGCTGTGTATAGTCATTACAACCAAGAAATGATGGCATACTGGTCCAAAAGACAAATGGGTGATATTTCAATTAGTATTCAATTTAATTCATTTGGTGATCTGAGATGACACTATGTGTGGAGTTATTAAAGAACGTTATACCAGCTTTCAAATGTCTGTGTTATAATTTAAGTGTCATGATGCGTGAACACAAGATAGTGTTGTTTTGGACTGTATGAGGATGCAACTGAAACTTAGGTTTCAAGCTTAAGTCTGTGTGTGGAATCAACTCTGGTGCTGTACTGTATAAGCTGCACACGAGCAAAAACATCCCCACACCTGAATATTTCCACCACCATGTTTGCCAGGTTTTATCATTGAAAAATGATAAAACCTGTCAGGAAAATGAAATGAAAAATGAGAAACTGCTAATAGACATTTTAACTTGTCATAGCAGGAAAAACACAGGTGAAACAAATTTTGTTAACAATGGCTCAGTTCCATTAAAGAAGTACTGCACACTTAAACATGTTTTTTTGAGCTGCAAACTAAATTATATGACTGTACTGTGATGAAACACATCAGTGTTGGTGTTAATATTGACATTTCTTACCAAATTTATAAAAATCAGCATTTCATGGGTTGAAAATGGCTCAACACGCCATTTATTGTTTTAAATCAGCCCTGAACCTTGCAAGGCCAATGCTGACATAGAGTTAACCTTTTGGGACTTGTCTACGTCATGAAATTTACAATAATAAAAAAAAAAAGACTTTAATCGGTGTCAGTCAGTCTCCCCCGTGTCTCCTGACCCACACAGTTGTACTCTGGGTACTCCTACAGTTGTACTTTTTAAATATGCTAGGAGAGAGGGTTCTTGCTGAATTTCTAGTTACACTTTTTAAGTATCCCAGTTAAACCATGCCAGGGAGCCCGCATGCACAATACCAGGACCTCGGAACTATCTCACCTAAATGGATTGCAGTCGTTATTAATATTATCAATTACACCTGTGCTTTTGCTGCTATGACATGCCAAAATGTCTGCTGTGAAAAAGATATATTTCCCATGCCAATATATGTTTCTGACTGTAATTTCGCCTCCTGGACTAGAACATTCGTTTTACCTTTGCGTTTATACTTTGGATGCTAATGCCATTCCGTCTCATTAAGAAGTTGGCTTTATATTTGGCTTTATATTCTGGTCGTCAGATGGTACAGTCTCCTTAGTTCTGCCTGGTCTAACTTTGGATGAAAATGACTGGGTTTGTGAAAAGAAATCTGCATGTTTTGTTCTGTCAGTTTATCTGAAATGTGGCACTGGAGAACAATTTGGCTGCAAACTGCTCAACTAAACATCTTCAGACAAAACTACTACTGTACTTGTATATCCGAATACAAAACATTTCCCAGTGTATCAGCTCTGACTCCCAAAATATCAACTTAATTGCTCTGTAATAGTGATGTAAATGATGTAATATTGTTTGAGAAATATAATTTGAGTAAAACATTCATTGGTTTTTGGTAAGTTAAAACAAAGTGGTCTTGGTTGTGGACTTAATTTTGGGTCAAACAAGAAAGAACTTCAGAGATTCACATTTTCCCACAGACAATCCAGCCCCCCTATTTGCATACAAAGGCTATAACTAAACCCCCTCCAACACACACACTTAAACGAAACCCTTTGACCCCTCCTCTCTAACCCTCCTACTAAAATGCCCTTTTTTTCTCTGTCTTTTTTAAACCCTGCTTTCTTCTTCGTTGCCTAGGTAACTATTATGGGACGCCCAAGCCACCGGTGCAGCCCCCCGGTGGGAAAGTGATTAGCAGTAGCGGTAGCGGCGGTGATGCCCCACTGCCACACGGGCTCAGCGGTAGCCTGCCGGGCTCGCAGCACTCCACTCCCCGACGCACCAAGTCCTACAATGACATGCACAATGCTGGAATAGGGCCTGGAGAGCAGCAGCAGGAGGACGACGAGGACCTCCCTGACATGAACAGTAGCTTTACAGGTACGTACAGAGGACAGGAGGTGGAGGAGGAAGGGGAGGAAAGAGGAGAAGGCACACCACCTCTTTACACATTATGTTCAGTTTATTTTTTTTTTATGAGGAGTGTTACTCGGCCTGTGAAAATAACCCAGAAGATCTCATCATGTCATGTAGACAAATTTATAACAAAGCTTGCGTTACAAACTGCAGTTATAAAGTTTGAAAGAAAGGATCTAATGATATCCAGTTGCATTATGGGAGATTTAGGAGCCAGTGTCTTTGGGTGTTGACCCATGATAGGGACTAAAGTCAGGATATCTCAGCCTCTGCTGCTTTGATATTTTTATTTTATTTTTTATAATCTACCCCTCTCAAGTCCCCCAAACTTAATGCAGATGCTATACCAAAAAGCTGGAATACCCTTTTATGTAAATACCACTGGGTTTTATTTAGTAATTTGAAGACGTCACATAAGACTCTTGTGATGGACATTTGTCCGTGTTTTTGACAACTCTACTAAACAGCTGATAAATCTGAAAAATATTAATACATTAATCGATAATGGAAACAACTGGTGTGAATGCACCCAAAACACATTAAAGATACATCGAAAATTGATCACTCAGACCATGCAATAGTGTAATGCAATGTGAATCCTAAACCTCCGAAACACGGTTGATTTGCTCATGCCATCGCCTTGGACAAGGGTTTGAAGTCTGCACTCAAACTGGGGTACTGAACAGCCTGCACTGTGCTGTGCTGTTTGCGCACAGATGTGCATTTTTTCTTTTGTTAAGATGTTTCACACTGAGTAGGGAGATGAAATCCAATAACAAGCGGTCACTTAATACACATTTGAAACACATTCTGAAGCCAGGTGTAAACAGCAGTCTGTCTTCAATGGATTCAGACACAATTTTCATTTATTTGGATGCAAAATAGCAGGCCGGATGCAGCCCCAAGGCTGGCACTATACTCCAAACAAAATTAAATTTGGCATCTTCGCACAGGCAACAGCCAAAACGAAGCACCACATTTGGCATTGAACACAGTGTGTACAGGCTTCACGTGTCTACATTTTCACACAGGTTTTCACACCTTCTCACAATTTTACCTGCAACTAATCAACAGCTGTCATATGACCAGCTACACGTGACTTATTGTTGGTTTATTGTCATTTTCTTAGCTGTAGTTATGTGTTAACCCCTTTTGCAGAACTGTGAGCACACAGGCATTTGCTTGCAGAGCTGTCTTCAACAGCAGCGTGAGAACATGCTGTGTTCTGTTTAGTTTGAGAGTTTAACACCAGAATGCGACCCTGCTTTCTGCAGCTCTGTTTGGACGGAGAGAAAAAGAGAATCTTAGCTGGATGGATAAAGTGGGAGGGGATGCAAGTGGAGACGAGGTAGCAGGGCGTTAAATAGAAAGAGGGAGTGGCCGGGGAAGGGGTGAAGTGGGGGCAAGTCTGAAAGGGACTGGGCAGAGAGAGGAAGAGAAGCAAGGGAGGATTGTATTTTGTGGAGGAGGAGAAGCCCAGAAAAATGAAGAAGTAGGAGAAAGAGCACAAAGGAGGTGGAGAGAGAGCGGCAGAGAGAGCCCTTTGGTGTGGTGAGGGGCTGCAGAATACAAGAGCTTCTTTGATTGGTGTCTAAGTGGTCTCTGGGTTTGACTACATCTGCCTGTATCTATGCATCCAAAAATGTAAAATAGTGCCATCTGGCTGCAAGCAAGCAGAGGGTGGATGACTGAGCAACCTCCATTTTTGAGATTATTCTTAATGATAGCATTAGTACTTTGTAGCTTGTTTGTGTTTGTGAATTAGTGTAAGAATTTATTTGATTAATTTTAAATATTTGGAAGCATAATGCTGACATCAGTGCTGTTTTTTTTAAAGGGGCTCTGGTAGTGATCATTCACTTACTGCACTCATCTTTTGATATCTCCTCTTGTGTGTTAGTAGGTCAGTAGGCATTGTAAGGGTGGTTGACTCAGCCCTGAAGCTGTTTCTACCATGTGTTCTTTTAGAAGGTGGGACCAAAAGTTGTTAATTTGCCGTCTGTGATTGTGCGAGCTGTGAGGGTGCCAGTCAAGTGTGAGCGTGTAAATGAGATAACAGGAAGCTAGGTGATACCACTTCAGAGGCCGTGGTTCTAGGTGTGAACTGCCCACTCAACAGTTTAACCGAAGCAAATGTCTCTGTAGCTGCAAGAAGTAGTTAAGGATAATAGTGTCTGTGATTTTAGCCAAAAACCAGATGGGAAAGCTTTGGAAAGTTCTTGGATTGAGGCTTCTAGTGGTAAGATGAGGCTTTCTGAAAACTCTTGAACTACTCTCACCTTGGAGATATTTGGATTGCACAGGCAAAATAGAGTTTTCATTAATGTGGATGTGGATTTTAGAAACACATTGACACCTACTTTGAAATTCTAGACCCCTTTCCACTTCCGTTTTTTCCTTATTCTCATAAATGTTTTTCTTCCTACGTTACAGCCTGTCATGTTAGCGATCTGGCTGGAACCTGTGCTGTATGTAGTGACTCCTTAATCAGAATCTGAATCGGAAATGGATTTATTTATTAAGTATGTTGTCACATACAAGGAATTTGCTTTGGTATGTTGGTGCATAAATAAGCATAGTAGGAGGGGGAAAAAGTGTGTGTGTGTGTGTGTGTGTGTGTGTGTGTGTGTGTGTGTGTGTGTATATATATATATATAACAACATTTATTTATATAGCACCTTTCAAACCAATTAAATGCAATTCAAAGTGCTTTACAAGCGATTGACAAAACGTAGGATGTTGAAAATGGACTTAGAAACTAATGCACACCAAAACAACCAAAAAAGTATAAAAGATAATACAAGCAATAAAAACAGCCTAAAAATTAAATCATGAAATACTACACAAAATAAATATAAAATGGTAAAATGTTAACAAAATAAAATAGAATAAAATAAATAATAATGATGATAGCAAATAAAAATTAAAAAAATATATAAATATTTATATAATAAAGCAAATAAAAACCAAGTACTGTAAAAAATCAAGTCAAGAATACAAATATAAAGTGGAGAAATTAGCAATAAAAATGTGAAGAAATATTATAAAATACAATAGAATAAAATAAAATAAGAAAGAACTGTACGATATATCTTTGACAATGAAGAGCTGTACAGTTTGTGCTGGATGTGGAAAATATTAACTAGAGGATGTGCAAATGTGTGTGTGTGTGGTAATGTAATACAGTGATGAAGATGTGGAAAAAATGTGGTACAAATAAACTCATCTTTTGGTTGATCATGTATTGAGGTGCCTCTTGTGGCACCCAAATGTGTTTTCACAGCTACTCTTTGCTCCTGAAAGTGTTTTCAGCATCCTTTTAAACCAATGTGTTCTTAACACCAAGCCATGTTTGCCTTAAATCTTCTAGGAGACTCAAGTGAATTAGACGAGATTCAACACTCGGTGCGCCCCTTCGCCTCCCGTCAGAGTGTCCCGTCCTACGCTGGAACTACCCCCTCACCATCGGCCACCACGGAGAGCACACAGCAGACACACTCTCACCTGAGCCATCCTCCCCCAGAGGACCTGCTTGGACCTCTGCCTGACAACTGGGAGATGGCCTACACCGAGAACGGAGAGGTCTACTTCATAGAGTAAGTAACTCAAGATGTATACACTCGTAATGCAGTGTTCACTTTTTAGTGTTTTTGAGCTGTAAGCTAAGTGATATGACTGTACTGTGATGAAACACATCAATGCTGGTGTTAATATTGACATTTCTTACCAAATGTATAAAAATCAGCATTTCATGGGTCTAGCAGAATTTGAGGGTGGAGTTACACGATATAATGGAGCATAAACCAAGATCACAGTTCATTTCTTCAGCATGTTACTCACATACAGCTACTATACTTTAAGGCATTTAGGTAAACTTGAATAAAAGTAAAATGAAGTCTGCATGATAGAAAGAAGAAGAAGAAATTGATCACAGGTAAACTGCATACAGTGACCTGGTCACATTTTATAATGGTGGCATCTTGCTGATTGTTATTGTTACTCATTAGACCTTGATTCTAATAGATGAAAATACTAAATTGTTGAGTTACAGCTGTAACATGTAACATGACCTTGTGAAGAAGATTCCTAAAGGATGGTCCAGGTTCAGTGATTCAGTGACTCTAATTTTGTGCTTTACAGACTGCAGCTTTTGTCCATCTAAAAGCTGCATTCTGTAATCAAAGTCAATAGTGGAAGAGCTGCTCTTCTAACCAATCATGCTAGAGTTCTTTGTTTTCTCTTTGGGCTGTTAATTTGTGAAGAAAATCGTTAAGAAGGCACTGATTTACGGTCCTGTTGACTTTTATTAATATCATAAATACATCAGAACAACCTCTGACGCCAACACCTCTTTACAAAAAAAGGGTTCCAAGTGTTATTTGAATTGAACTGAATAGCCATGCCCCTCAGGTCAAGATAAACCAGCCAATCTAAATATAAAATTTTGCACTATAATCTTTCAATTCTGTCAACATCTTAGAAATCCGTCTTGCCACACACCAGATGTAAGGATTTTTTTTCCTCCATTATTTCTGTCACCTCAAGGTAATATTTGTGTATGTTTTCTGTTCAGCCACAATACAAAGACCACCTCCTGGATAGACCCTCGGTGCCTGGACAAGCCTCAGAAACCCCTGGAAGAATGTGAAGATGACGGTACGTCCATGTTTGAACATGATTACCTATGACATTGTGTGTGTTTATGTAAAATCAGGTGATTGGTGGTTTGTCAGGCGTTCTTTGACTTTGACATTTTTCTTTTTTTGTTAAACGGTTTTCTCCCAAGCTGTCTCTTCATTATTAAAGGACTATTAGAAACAAACACTTGTTCGTGAGTAAAGATAAACTGGTATTAGATCCTGTCCAATCAACTATCACTGTATTTAGATTCTAGTATTCCAGCAGAGTTTTACTAAATTTGACTAAAAATGTAGGTTAGAAAACACCAAATACCTTCTTTCACTTATTTCACAATGTCAAAGATGTTTACACAAGAGTAGTGGTTCTGCCTGTAGCCCTTAGGTGTCAGTGTTGGGTCACAGAAAATGGTGAGCAGTCATTGGGTGGCACTCTGCTCTGCTCCTTCTTTTAGCTGTTTGTCGACCGTGTCATTCTCATCATTTAGCTCAAATGAGTAATGCCCTCCCTGACCTGTACTGAGGCGTCCTGCCTGCTCAGAGATGTTTTACATTGATTTCCTGCCACAAATACGTGCATACCCTACAGACGCACAGAAATATATACCATTTTTTTCTCCTGAGGCCATGTGATTCTTGCAGCCATTTATTTCCCTTTGGTAAGGTGCATTGCTGCCCACAAAATGAAATGTGATAACAGCTGTCGTGTCATTACTAGCTGACTAAGATAAAGTCAGACCTCAACTCTGCTGCCTCAGATCACACACAGAGATCCAGTCATTTGGGAAAAACACCCCTTGTGATTTATTTATTTTTTTTGTCAACATGGATTGTCATACGAGGCCGAGGCTCTGGCTCTGATTAACTCTTGCCACCCAGTGGTAGTTGACTGACTCACAGATATGCACCTTTTTCCTTCTCTTTCCATTTAACAACGAACCTGTGCTGCTGTGCTGTCCATCCCTCTGAGCAGAAGGGGTACATACAGAGGAGCTGGACAATGACTTAGGTAGGATCCTCTCTCATCTTTTACACCACCCTGCTGGTACACAAATGCATAACCCTTCATTCACCACCCATCCACCAGTGTCGCCTTGGTTCACACATCTGATTCATTGTTTCAGCTGAACTTTAAAAAGTTTGAAGTGGGTAAGTGAAGATAATAGTCACAACAGTTAAAAGTGCACATCTACATAATCACACCACCAGTGGCTCATACAGAGTCATTTGACAGTTGGTGGGAGATATTTATAACAATGACTCAAATCATGTAGAAATGAGACATTATGCCACGCTGACAGAGATTTGACCTTTATCTAGCCTGCCCTCAGTGTGTAGCTTTGATTTTGAACAAACACACAGTGTATGCGACCAGACACATACTTACCCACATTCCACCAACCAGACACAAACACACACACACACACACACACACACACACACACACACACACACACAAAAAACACTCACACAATGGTAGACCATCATTTCATACATAAGAGACGGGGGCTGATCAGAGGAAGATTGTTATAATGATGATTTCCTAATGGGTGTCTGTCTGAGCCAGACGGCAACAGGCCTTTTTTTCCCTGAGGCCCATCAGCACACTAACTAGTCTATCAGACACAGCAGCGTGGCCACTTGTGCAGGATAAATGGTGTCTGGAGACTGTGCCCTGCACAGTTATGTACAGGTAATGGGTGATGTCATTCCGTTAGGGGAGATATCTGATTAATGATTGTTTTATCCTTTTATGATTAATGTGTTTGAACATGACCAGAAGGTACATCGAATACAGGGACAAAAATGTGATAAATGCACACATTTCATATTATTCTCTTGTCTTTTTGTAGAATTAACACTGAATGCATATTGCTGTCGTCAAGTGAAAGAGTGAAACCCCTCAGAAAAACGTTTCAGTTTTTAAAAATTTGATTTGAAAGGTGTTCATTAGCCCCAGGGTCAGAGACTTATTCGGCAACCCTATTTAAGTATTGAATATATTTTTTCATCTGCTTTTTACATCTGCTAAAGCTGCATCAATCAATATTTTTTCTATTAACATTAGCTGTAATGTGGGTAACCCACAGAGAAAGGTCACTCTACTTTTAGCCTCTTTCTAGCTCTTAAAAGCAGCAGGCAGCTTTTTCCAGCAAACAACAATAAAAACAGCACAAAGACAGAGCATCACATGCGAAAAAGTTGACGACGCACTGTGAAGGCGAACCGACTGTCTACAGGGCTTCAGTCTTGGTAGCAGCTCACATTGTTAAGCGTCTTAAACAGCTGCCGTGTTATAATCGTCAGATCAGACGAGTCCCCTGTCCACAAGACAGCCCTCGACTGGATGAACATGTTCAATAATTATCGATCCGTACAATCCAATACAGGTGGGCAAAGAAACGCAATTAACTTTGTTTCTCTGAGGAGGAGCAGACTCGAGCATTTCACGAACGCCGGCACACACATGCACACACACAAAGTGCCTCTCTGTAGTTCATGCTTACTCAAGAGAAATCAATCACAGCACTGCATCAAGAGAATGAGGTGCAAACAGTTAAACATGTAATTCATCACACTTGACTGCCCCTTGAATTCACAATATGCTCCGGAATGTGGGAAGAAGGACACAGGGTGAGAAGAAAACGCTGCTTACCGAGTAACAAATTTCTCTCTTTGTCTTTCTCATTTGCGTTTCCACTCACTGGAATGTATACCGTACTGATAAGATGGTTGCAGCGCCAAACGTCCTCTCTCTCTCTCTCTCTCTCTCACTCACACACACACAGGTGCTCCTCCAGGAGCGGAACTAGCGCAGTGTGAAATCAAGTGGGTGATTAAAATTTTGCACGAGGCGGGACGGCATTCCATTTAATGTTCCAGTTCAATACATCTGAATGATAATTCACCATGCCCGCTTTGTGGGTTCACCCTGTACAACAATACTGACGCTGTAACCTTGCACTCCTTTTTAGCTGCATTGTATTAGCTGCATTTAGCAGATGTAGAAAATACGGAATAATAGTAACTCAAGTTACAAGCATCAAATTGACGACTCTGGTTGCAGATTTGTCCGTGGTTGTTCTAAATCTGTCCTGACTGCCCGGTCTGACTAACTGTAATCTGTAGTGGTGTGTGTTATGTACAGACAATTTAAACATTCCCATCTGGCTTTTTTTCCCCATCTGCTGCTGACTCCACTCCAACCAAGGGCCCTCCTCATTAGAAAGCGGAGGGAAGCTCTCCAAATTGGATGATTGTAATTACCATCTACTTGCACACCGGGCGAGGCTTAATTGGCCGAGGGTAATAATATGTAAAACGGATACATCACAGGAGAGGACTATTGGACAATCTGTGTTTGTAGCCAATTAGAAGCCTCTGACATTATCTATGTGGAGGCCAGGCAATAATCAATGCTGCTGTAATCAGACTAAAGAAGTGAGTCAGATGGCTCTGTTGGAGATAATGGCGTCACCCTCTCTGGCAAACACTGTAGAAACACAGCAAGATTGCACCAGCGGGCAATTACACGCTGTTGAAGTGGGCCCAGTCATATTCATATCTTTTCCTAATCATCCCTGATTACGATGGATTTCACTTTCACTTTCTGTAAAAGTCTGTAAGTCTGTCTGCGCATGCGTGCAGATAGCATCACTGTGAGTAAGCAGCTGCTCTCAATGCCACCTGCCCAAATTAAATAGGTTTTCCAGTCATGTCAAGGTGCAGTCTCAGTCCACAAAGCAGCAGCTGGCACAGGTGAAGTCAGGCCTGCAGTACATTCACACAAAAATAGGGCGACTTCTGTAAAAAAGGAAGGCCACAAACTTTAGGAGACAGAGAGACCACAGCCACAGTACCCTTGTTTTTAGCCAAGGACAGCAGGCATCTTTTCACTAATGTAGCCATAGTTATATTATTTAGACAGTTTTTCATTGTAGTGAGGAAAAGAAAAGGAAAGTCATTATGTAAAAAAATTCCCTGCACAGTTTCCCTGTCCCAAGTCTGTCCCAAGTCTTTTCAAATCAAGTGTGTGTGTGTGTGTGTGTGTGTGTGTGTGTGTGTGTGTGTGTGTGTGTGTGTTTTACAATGGTTTCAAAGCCTGGATTATTCCTCCTTCCTTCCCTCCCGCTTTCCGTCTTCCCTGCCTTCCCTCTCTCTGACCCCTTCACCACTCTTTTCTACCACCTCCTTTCATCTCTCCGTTCATCTTTGCCCAAGGGGGTCTTGCTCTGTTCATATCCGATGTGTGGAAATGTCAGCAGTGTGAGGGTATGGGGAGGGGAGGGGGGGCAGCCAGACAGCCTGTTAGTCTGTTAAGGTGTTGAGTCATTCTGGCCCTGGAGACTGACTGACAGGCAGACACAATGGACAGGCAAAAGGTCTCTACTGGCCTTGCCTCTAATGTCTCAATACATGGCTTCCAGCAACTTCACAACCTTGAGTTTTCCTTGTGTCCTCTGTCTCACTCTGTTTTTCTTTTTTTCTCTCCTTTTTTTGTTTTTTAGAACTTCCACCAGGATGGGAGAAAATAGACGATCCAGTGTATGGGGTCTACTATGTTGAGTAAGTGACGCACAGTATGTGAAGGCACCCAACACCACACAAGGACACTTGCAGGCTGACGCTGCACGCAGAAGAAGAAAAATGGCCTTCTTGCGTTTTCCTTCTTGCACATAAATAGAAAATGCTTTCACACATTTTCATTATAACAAAAGAAACTCTTGACCTTACTGTAAATTCGAGCAGCTCTAATGTATGTACTGTTCTGCTGGAAGATGTCACAGCTAGATTTTGCTTCAGCTATTTTGGTCTTTTGTGTACTGGAAAATGTAGGCCATTTTGTTTGTGTCATTATCATTTGGGAAAACATGCAGCGAATGAGTGTGTGTGTGTGTGTGTGTGCATCTCATCCTGTGTGAAGCCCGTGGGCCTCAGCATTAATGCGAATAATGTTTCATGCGTTTTTGATGTTGTTCAAAGCAGCACCTGGGGGCTCAAGGCTGTGGCATTTCTATTTTTTTGCCCTCTTTGTGTCTACAATATCTTTTTTTCGAATATACATTATTCACCGATTCCTTCATTTGCTATATAATGTGGTGCTTTCAGGTGTAATTTCTCAGTGCTGGTAGGTTAGTAGGAAAAACCTCCTAGGGTTGGTGTGTGACGTGGAAGATGTTTGTAGTTTAAGCCATCGTCAAAATAGGATTTATTTGATGGATTTGCGGACGTGATTGTGTCATGCATGTCTCAGAGAGGGGTTCCTGTGTAAGTATGGGTGGATGCACGCGTACTGTGCCACTGTGTAATAATCAAAGCTTATCCCCATGTCTCCCCCCCTCTCTTGACTCTATCTCTCTCTTCTATTGCCTTATCCTCCCTGCTGCGCTCTACTTTCCCACTGATATTTACTTTTTGTCCTACATCCTGCTTTCTATTCTTACTTTCTATTCCTCCTTCATTTCTTATTCCTCAACGTCCATCCACTCATCCCTCCTTCCACCGTCCCAAAGTCATATCAACAGGAAGACCCAGTATGAGAATCCAGTGTTGGAGGCTAAGAGGCGCAGGCAGCTGGAACAGCAGCAGCCTCAGCAGCCTCAGCCCCAAAGCCAGCAGCCACCTGAAGGTGAGCGCTACATCCAAGGTTCGTTCACAAGCCCCCACCAAGGGCGTCATTTCCTTTCTTTCTATTCATGTGTTTGACTGAGTCGTCTACATATCTGTCTCTGTATATGAGTGTGTGTGTGTGTGTGTGTGTGTGTGTGTGTGTGTGTGTGTGTGTGTGTGAGAGATTGTGTCTTTACAGCAATAATTGCTACAGTTCTTGATGTTGCCTGCTACTGCCTTATGATTTGCTAAGTGCCCTTCCATAAAGGCATAACTATTATTTGCGGCTGTAACACGCAGCCTTTTTGAAGTTAATTTCTGTTTGCTTTTGGATACTTGTTTGTGGCAATAACTTGAAAGCTTTTCTTCTTAGGTGAAGACAGGTAAGTTTGGCTTCAGCTGAGAATGATCTGCCTTATTTGTGTCACTTCATAAAGCGCTACCGGTAATAACAGTGGTGATTTATCTCGCACAGCTGCCAAAACTCAACCAGCTTGTAACCTTAGGTTGCTCCTGCTTCCGGTCTTAAAACGTTATGCATTCACAGGACGCCCTGCAGAGAGATTAATTGTAGATGCAGGCCAGCCCACATGGGAACTCTCCTATCGCGCTCCACCTTCTGCTCATTCAGCAGAAATCATTCGATTCCACTCGATTACCTGCTGACTTTTCCCCCGTCTGAAAGCTCAATCTCTCTTCAAAAAAAACTCAATACCTTCAAGCAGGTTTTTTTCCACTTCCACATTGATTCTATCTCAATGTTGAGAATATTAATGAAGGTTGTAGTCTGCCGGTGCCGTGATGCCGTAACAAGGTGATTAATCAAACATGGTAGCTATTATGAAAAAATGAGTCACTATTCTCACACACCTCCATTTTTGTTCAATAGAGAGAGCTTAGTGAAGTTTGTGCGACCTCTTTAACCCGAGTTTACATGTTATCTTACTGTTGCTCGATGGTGAGATGTGAAACTGTAATGTAGGTTTCACATTATATCTTGGTAGTCAGAGTTTTTGAGCCACTTCCATTCAGTTGTTGCTCTATGGGAAGGTTTTGTAACCATACCAGGAAATATGTGTTTTTCACAGAGAATTTTCAGACCTATTCCGTCACAAGTTCCTTTAGCTTCATAGAAAGCCAAATGGCTTTTTCCCAAACACACAGCACAGTAGGCCATGTTGTCCCAGAGCCCTTAGCCCCGGTTTCTTCCACAAGTAGGGCAGCTGTGCACCTATCTAGACCCCATCTAGAGATATGTGCCTCTTGCTGTTGCAGAATGGATCGAGGACTCGGCGTTGGCAGGGGCCCCACTGGCCAACTATGCTGCCAACCACCAGGAGACCTACAGGGACCCTCAGACAGGACCTACGGTGCCCAACGCAATGGGACAAAAGCGTAAGTTCTCATCTCTATAGAAGTCTGAAACTTCATTAAAAAAAGGATTACTCATTGCTTTTCTGTTTCTAGACTGTGTTACCCAGAGCGACTTATTATGAGTTAAACCAAATTCAGCTCTCACAGTGTAGTTTGTTTTCCTGAGCCGGCGCCTCAGGCCGTGTTGGAGTTTTCATGATGGAGGACTAGTTATGAATTGACACTATAAAGCTGCTCTCTGTATAAGTTTCATCATATATTCGTATTAAATAAAATAAAATTCAACTCATCTGGTATGTACAGGATACAGGATATCTACATTTTTCCAAGCGAGCACTCGAGGCGGTGTTTGTATTTACCCTAAGAGAAACTGAATAGGACTCTGCCAAGTACAGTTTTATTTTAGATATGTGCTCCCTCAGTGTTTCCTGTGGCCACATGTTGCTTCTCATGGAACCTCTGTTGTGCTTTTCCATTTTCTGAATCGAGTAATGGCCTGATTTCACCCATCATTTAGCGATACACACACCTACGGACACAGTGTCTAGCCATTACTGTGTGTTTCCTTTTCCTGGTTGCCAGCTCCTTTTATACCAGCCTCCCACTAGCAGCTTGTCTAATTAGCGCAGCCGTGGCAGAGAATTAACTGCCTCACCCTGTCTCCCCCTCTTACTCTCCCTTGCTGCTCTGTCAGCCGTCTTTTCCTTTTCCCTCATCGATCTTTTTATTTTATGGCCGTCTCGCAGGCTTTTGCCTTGTCTCCTGCCCCTCTCTGCTTTGGTTCAATTTTTGGTTCTGTCCAACTTTCCGTCTTTATATCTCACTCTCTGTCTCTCCACCCTCTCTGACTTCGCTATTCTGTACTGTCCTAGGCCTTGACATTCCTTCACAGAAAGGCGTCATTTGAAATCTCTTTATCTAACTCCCTTCTTTCATGTTTTTCCTGCTCCGTGGTCTGTTCTTGCATCTCTGGCTCCCTTGTGGATAAAGCTGCCATCTATGTTCACAGTTTTGTTACATCTCTCCCGTTCTGAAAAATGCTATTCAAAGGCATTGCACACACACACTCACACACAGACACACTGCAAAACACCACAAACACAAGGACACCAACTGACTCCAAGGGTAATGCATTTTTCATTGAATGCATAAACTGTAGCACTAGCATAACCTTATGTGGTACTGCAGGTCACTAAGCACTCATCCCTCTGTGGACCCTCTACTGCATGTACACTCTCTCCATCTCCTTCTCCCTGCTCGCTTTCATTCTTTCATTCACCTCTGCCAACATCTCCTTATTCATTTGTGTGAAATAATTTTTGGAGTAATTGTTTCTAGTGTTTGGCTTACATTAGACATTAAGACATTAGAGCTCACCCTGTCCCTGTATTCAACAGTTGTTCCTTCCATTCTCGACAGTGAGGACTCAGATTTTACATTAAGACTGATTTCATCTCATATCTTTCTTCATTTTATCCTTAACGCCACATAATGAGGTAGACAAAGCAAGAAGAAAAAGGATGACTGAATAATTGGGTTTAGATTGCAGTCTTTGAGCCGTTCTAACAACTTAAGATCATTGTGAAATGTGATTTGTGGATATTTCTGCGTTAATTCAACTCTGTCAACCAGTGTTAAATGATAGAGATGTCTTGTTGGCAGATGAGGCAGATGAGGTTGTACAGTAGCCGTTCACCGAGGCAGAGCCCTCTCTCATTCAAATGCTTTTGTCATGTGACCTTCATGAATTAAGGATGTCACTGGCATTTGATTTCATCACTCAAAACTCTGGTGCCTCTCTGTTGCTTCTTTTAATACAAAACCACCATTAAAAGTGAAAAAGTATAATTCGATTCGCACCATGTTAAATTAATGTAAAAAGAAATTCTATATATAAATAAATAAATAAACTGCTTTGTGTCCTTTTTGATGTTTTAACTGCCTGGTGTGCAGGCTGTTGTTGATGGTGCATGCATTTTTAAGTATGGGTAATCAATATAGCCTTATTCAGCACAGGTACAGTACAAGTATGAGATCCTTTTATAAGCATCATATACAGCTCATTTTTTTCCAGCCAGTCAAACGTAGTTGCCAGATACTGCCCATAGACTGGACCCCCCTTCAATCCCAGAATCAAGGCCACTACCCTGAGGGTAGCAGTGGCTGATGCCTAGAGGTGGTGGTTTGGATTGATTGGGATTCTACACTGGGGATTACCCCCATTTTCTACCACATGCATCCTCACTTATCTTTCCGATTCCCATTTAACCTAATTAATCTATTTATTATAATCAGCCTGTTTTGATTAATGTTCTGTCATCGGACCAGACACACCCACTGGGTGATCACCAAACCATGGTCAATAGACATTACACTCATTTTAAGTGGTTGCACTGATCACTAAGAGTAAAGGTTAGTTGTGTGTTAGTTTCATGATAAGTGTTAATGTTTTTGAGGAGAATCCGTTTCGTGCCAGTGAGCAAAAGCATTTGACTGAAATCTAGTTTCAGTATAACACCAGGCCGAGAGGATTTTTGGCGACATGCAAACAGAACTCAAAGCTTCTTAATTCAGTTTGTGCTGTATCGGCGTATCAGAATGATCTTAACTTGAATTATCTGTGTTTGTGTGTTCAGGAGGGAAGCCTTTCTTTACTCGCAACCGATCCGAGCTGAAAGGGACTTTTATCAATACCAAGCTGAAAAAGAGTCGTCGGGGGTTCGGTTTCACTGTTGTGGGAGGCGACGAGCCTGACGAGTTCCTGCAGATCAAGAGCCTGGTCCTAGATGGACCTGCTGCCCTCGATGGCAAAATGGAGACAGGTTGGTGTGCTAAATTTATTTAAGTTTACGAGGAAGGAATACTGTTTTTGAATCAGTTTCAGCTACTTTTAGAATAGTTTGATTTTCCGAATGCTGATTGTGTTTAAGCATTGTGTAAAAGTAAGGAAGCTAAAACTTACAAATCACAGCTTTGACAAATTAATTCCTTGCATACCTCTCCTCCACCTCGAAGGTGATGTGATCGTGAGCGTCAACGACACATGTGTGCTAGGCTACACCCATGCCCAAGTTGTGAAGATCTTCCAGTCCATCCCAATTGGCTCCATGGTCAACTTGGAGCTGTGCCGTGGCTACCCACTGCCCTTTGACCCCGATGACCCCAACACCAGCTTGGTTACCTCAGTGGCCATTCTAGAAAACAAAGAGCCTATCATTGTCAACGGCCAGGAGCCCTCCAACAGCTACGACTCGCCGTCTAGCCACAGCAGTCAGAACAACAACAACGGCTCGATCAACGGAGGGGCACCCCTCAACGGTCTTCCCCGACCCCACAGCCCCTCGGCAGAGGTGGCCTCTGATACCTCTTCCCAGCACAGCTACCCCAGCGACGTGGTCACCCTGGCCTCATCCATCGCAACACAACCAGAGCTAATCACTGTACACATGGAGAAAGGAGACAAGGGCTTCGGCTTCACCATCGCCGACAGTCCCGGAGGTGGAGGGCAGAGAGTGAAGCAGATCGTGGACTACCCGCGTTGCCGCGGCCTCAAGGAGGGTGACATCATTGTGGAGGTGAACAAGAGAAACGTGCAGAGCATGTCTCACAACCAGGTGGTCGACCTGCTCAGCAAGTGTCCCAAAGGCAGCGAGGTCACCATGCTGGTGCAGAGAGGTGAGTGGAGGCTGATCCCTCCTTATGTAGACTTGTTGTCTCCGTGAATTTTTCATTTGTATTGTAACTGATGAGAGCAGATGGAGATGAGGAAGATGGAGGATTTATGTACCCATATGTTGAAGTATTGCAAAACCACACAAACTTTTCCCATGAATCTGCTTGATGCTGTTGACAAAAAATAATAGGCTTCTGCCTTACGGGCTGTTCCAGTTCACAGAGAGCTTTTTTATTGACACACATATTTATTTATTCATGTAAATAGAGGTTGGAAGCAAAAAAGAGATTGCAAAGAAGGCAAGATAGAGGGATAATTATGGTATGGAAGGAGAAAAGGAGCAGCAGAGAAAGTTCTGGAAATAACATTTGAGGACTGAAAGTGCAGTGGGAGGAGAGAGTCAGGTGTTTACACTGAATAGCACTGACAGTCAGAACATTACAGCTGTCTTGAAATGGAAAGGAGGCAGAGAGAAGGAAGAGTAGAAAGGGGAGACGGAGGCACTATGAAAAGAAGGGTAAACACGGGAGAGAAACTCAGGTTTAGTTGGTGTTTCAGGTCACAGAGTCTGAATATTCACCCTCTTTTTTTTTTTCAGTCTGTCTCATATTCAGTTTCTCTCTCTGCCCAGGTCTTTATTCACTTCCCACTGTTTCTGCCTGGTGTGTTTGTTGGTTGACAACATGTCTTTTTTACTTTAGGCTTTTAGTGTACTCCCATGTCAAAGCTAGTTGCTTTAAAGATGCCACCAATTGTGCTGGCGCGCCTTTTATCCACCCACCTGGCTATCTGGCTTGGTATGAGCTAAGTATAAGATAAGTCTTTGACATTTTTGTTGTTAACATACATTTTCAATGTTAGTTGGTCAATGTCGATGCTGCGAAAACAGTGTGCCAGCATGTAAATGCTGCTATTCAACGAGCACCGCCCAGCTTTTGTCATGGTTTCTGATTGAAAATCACTGTCGCACAGAAGCACTAAATGGAAACAAAGCAACACTGAATGGAGGATAAAACTGAAATGATTGAATTTCGGTATTTTCCCTCCAATCCCCCTCAGACTCGCAGACCTCCAGAGCTCTAAACGCACTGTGTGATACAAGTAATTGGACTATTTTCTCTGTCAGACTGTCCATGGCTTGCTTTGGGGCTTATTAATTCAAGTAACTAAAAGGTTTTTGTGTGTGTGTGTGTGTGTGCACGCATACGTGCAGTTTATCTCCTCTGTAGGGTTAAGTGCTCAGAACTGTCGAGGGAAATTGGTCAGATGAATGAATGGCAGCCAAGTCGCATTGTAGTCTCTGAGTCTCTGTCTTTTTATCTCTCTCTCTGTGTCTGTCTCTGTGTGACTCCGTCTCTATTTGTATCTCCGTGTCTTTCTCCATGTTGTCACACTCTCTCTTTCTCTCACTTCCTGACACACACCCACACTCCAAACCGTTCCACTCCCCCTCACTGGCTTTTGCTAATGAGTACCATTTCTTCATCGTGCTAGTGTACACAAGCCCATAAAGTGATACAGCCTCATCATGGGCAGGGGCTTAATGGGCTGTCGATAAAACAGAAGGCAGTTTAGCTGGGCTTGTGTAAACGCAGTGACTGGCTTTGATAGCCACAGACAGACTAATATGACTGTGATAGAAGGAATGGCACTGAGCTAAAAGACCAAGGTATGGATGATGATAATGCATATGGAGCATTACTAAATGCCTTTTATGGTTGTTTTTTCCTTCTTACGGTCTGTTACGAAGGATGCCAGTCAGCAGACAAACACAGGAAGTGTGTATTGTATTATAGCAGGACCTGCCTTTCTGGCCGTCACATACTTTATGCAGATTAATAATAGAACAAAAGTCTGCTCACTGCACCATTTGCACATTTAAGTTCCAAGTGCTGGCTACTGTGTTTTAAAAAGAACCTTTCTGATGAAGAGCCTTATGGCTCCAACATCACAACACATTCAGTAATTAGTGAGCCAAGTACAAATTAGACTAGTGCAGTGTTGTCAACTTGTTCTTTATTTTTGTCCCACACTATGGCTGGATATCAAACCTCCATATTTTTTTGCCGAACTGTGTCCGTAGCACTGAGTATCAAAAGCTGTCAAGTTCTAAAACCAGGCATTGAATCCTTGGTCAGATTCATACTCGTTCTTTGATCAGACAGCTTCATTATAAATACCATTTTCCAATTTTAAACTGTATTTTATTCAGGCAAAGCTCTTGTACAGCTGCTCGTGTTTGTTTGTCTTCTTTTGTAAAATGAACAAAAGGCTTTTGATGAAAAATATGTTTATATTCCTCATAGCAAGCTTTTATTTTGGTATCAGTACCAAAGCTCAATCACTTTTATACTAGTATTGAAATTTTTGAATAATACCCAGCCCTGTCTAGCATCTAGACATGGATTGTCCATGTGTGAGAATGCATTTTGTTGATGATATTAACAATCAAAGTGATATTTGATCTAAGGCTGCAACTGATTATTTCTGTTATTGATGAATCAGTTTTTTCTTTTGAAAAACACCCATCACAGTTTCCCAGAGTCAAAGATGACGTCTTCAAACGTTTTGTTTAATCCGACCAACAATCTCAAACCCAAAGATATTCAGTTTCCAATGATAACAGACTACAGCAGCAAAATACCACATTGGAGAAGCTGGATCCAGAGAATGATTGGTATTTTTGCTTGATAAAAGACTTAAAAACCATTAGTCGATTAATTGATTAGATGATTGGCTTCTCAACTAATTGGTTAATCTACTTATTATTTCAGCACTATCTTTATCTAGATCTGCTGGTCAATGGTTCAAGAAAAAGAACTGATACCAGGGCTACCTTGCCTCCATCAAAGCTTTATGGACATACATCCTGCGTGTATCGCTTGTATGTTTTCCTCCCACTGAATTCCCACACATTTCCTGTCCTTCAGATTTCCCCATGTGAATCTGTTAACATCATACACTTTTTTACGTGTCAGTGCCCCCACCCACACTGCATCATTTACATATCATACTTGTTGCTAACATACACACACACACACACACACACACACACAGTCGTACTCAGGAGAACATAAACCAAGGTTCTAGACACAGTGCCTTAATTACTCTCCTGCTCTTACTCTCCTCACTGCTTTCTCACTCCGGCTCGCTCCACCAGCAGCAGCAAAGCACACTGGACTCTAATTGGGGTCCTGATGTCAGCTTTGCTTATCATACACATACATCTTTTTCTCTCTTGTGCTCTCTCTTACTCTCAATCTCCTGCCATCCATCAAGAATCTCTTCTTCCCTGAGCAAACACCGCTAGTGCACTCACACACACACACACACTCGGTGTCAGTCTCAAACATGAACGATCGTGCATCCAATTATGGATTCGAGGCAGAAAGACCCTGGCACAGTCTTAATTGGTGGAGATCCACCCCTCCTCCAACCCTCAATTCCCCCCTTTTCTGTTCCTATTCCACCACTGCAAAGTATGTAGATTCACACCCGCTCGCCCACATAAAGATGGGAGCCAATCCCTGAGGACCAGCGCAGGGAGATACACACTCGTTAAGGCGGGTGGCAGCAGTGTGCACCCTCACCCCTCTCTCCCACTGCCTTTCTCTCAGTGTGTGAGCATGTGCGCAAGTCAGCTTGTGGGAAAATGTGAACGTGTGTTTTTACACCAACCAAAGTGTACTGAATGCGATTTATGGATCTCAGTGTGAAAACCTGACAATGTGAATCTCATTTGAGGGTTTGCACTTTCATCTTCTTTGTCTGAGCAAGCTACATTAGCTATGAATGATCTTTTTTTTTTTACCCTTTTTTTGGTCCAGTTAATGCATACAGTGGAAGAACCACCCACAGGTCAGGAGTGTCTGGTTATAAGACCTTGACTGTGTTTCATAGGTTAAGCACACAAGACACAGAGGTTTTACTGACATTTTGATGTACTGCCTATAAGCACACGGGAATGATTTATTACTTCAATCAGGTCTGTGTTTCGTGATACATCGTTCTTTCATTTGTCTAATTACACTGCTCTAATGTGCTCGTTTTCCCCTGCCTGTCTTCTCCTGCCCCCACTGATGCGCCGACATAATTCATTTTGGCCCCCGATGTCTTGCCGTAGCGCAGACGCTAATTTCCTCTCCCCTGTTCCCTTTAAAAAGGTGTAAATGTTACAGGGTCTGTAGGGATGCATACACCTGCTGTACAGCCTTTTGTCAGCGAAAATTTGTTTGGGTGTAGAATTTCTGAAACACAGCCTCTCAATAGCCCAGCAGCTCAGGTCATTAGTCAGCTATAGAAAAATGAAGCCCATTTGTCTCAGCGTGGATGTAGTGTCGCGTTCTACTCTTTTTTTTTTTTTTTCCTTTCCTTTTTTTTAAGGCCTGCCAGGTGGTAATTTGTGCGTAGCTGCAGCAACTGCTTATAGCCATGTACAGGAAATGTGAGGAAAGATAGCTGCAGCGGACGACGGGGGAAGAAGAGAATGGTGCATGGAAGGATGTCAGAGGATCAAAGAGCAGCGCAATCAGGCCTCGCACTCCTCTTCTCTTCTCAGAATGAGAGCTGGACCTTTTCTCTCCCCCCATGTAGCCAGCGGACAGACAAATGGCAGGTTGAGGGACTAACACAGACGAGAGGCGTTAAACTATTTTTCAAATGTCAATGTATTTGATGAACCCCTCCACTGCACAGTTACTTTCTACTTGTCTCCTTTGAATAAATGGGAAGCTAAATACCCAAAGACATGCCCGAGACCTCAGCATGGCTATTTGGCAAACTCTTAAGAGCGTTCATCTACAAAACAGCCATAGTGTTAAAGCAGAAGAGGGCATATTTCCTCTTTTTTACATTTGTTTGCATTTCCACTCATTGCCTTTAAGTGCAGTTTGAAAGAGATTTATTGTACCCTTGAAGGCAGACGGGGTGGAAATGTGTGCTTTCCTTTTGTTTTTTTTCATGGATGTGCTGCTTCAAGAGGGTAAAAACACCAAGTGGTCATTGCCACACCAGATAGCTCTTATTGGCATAATGTCAGGCAAGTGAACCGACAGCCTGTAAATGCCCCCTGTCAAAAAGCACTCACACCACAGATCGGTGTTCTTTGAGGACACACACTGAACTCAGATAACCTATATAAACAAACTCACAGTTACCGGCAGGCACATTCACAAGGCCTGTATAATGTGGGCAGTCTTGTACACACCCACTAGAAAGAGATAAACGTTGATGATGGGTCCCTGCACAGACCAAAACAGGAAATCAATTCACTGTATGGGCAGGAAGCGTCGTATTTTTGCCCACTTCGCATTAAAAATTCTGCTGACTGCACGTTCCAATGGCACCATAACGAACAGCATTGCAGTCCTGAAAAGCAATGATGGGGGAGCGGGCTGCCCGCTAGGTGCCCGCGTTTCCCCTTCTTTCTTTTTTGGCTTGCTGGAGGCTTGTGCCTGTGAATCACTGCTTGTTGCGCAGGGACAAGGTGAGCCTCCCTCTCCCCCCACCAATCTTCCATGTCTTCACACCTCCATAGCTATTGGGTGAGTTGTAAATCTCCACCAGTGCACCATCCTTTGTTTCTATGACAATGCTCTGCAGACAATCTGCGCTGGGGTCTCCTATGGATGGATGTGTGGGAGGAGGGGATTTCACCCCTGCCACAAGAAAGAAGGCGCACTACAGGGAAAAACCACTCCTAGGTTCTATTTTTATTTTTGTTCATGCACCGTGTTCCATCGCGTTTTTCCCTTTTTGCATGCATGCTCTCCTTGGTCATCTTTGCTCTCTATTTAGTCACATTAGAATGCTCCTCTGTCACATTTAATTTCGCTGTATACACACACACAGAGGAAGCTAAATAAAGCTGTACTCTGTAGGGCTGTCACATGCTGGCTGCTGATGTACACAGCTGATGTGAACCTTTCACTCCTTGGAGACCGTCTGTCAGTTCCCCACGGTCACCAGGCACTGTCGCCACGGTGACAGATGGACCTGCCTGTTGGAAGCCATCACTCCTAGCCGAGATCTATCAACAACTACACACACACACGCACACGCTCTGGACAGACAACATAATCTGCTTAGTAATGGCTTCCGTTTAGTGACTGCTGTGCCGCCAGGTTGTTGCAACAGTTCCTATCTGTTGAAGGGAAATGTGCAAACACGTTGTGGGTGCAGTACTCCGTGTCAACCTGTAGCCAGTTCAGCCGATACAATGAATCCAAAGCAGAGCTCCTTTGGGAGCAAGGTTTTCTGGCTGAATTCATCTTTCTAGATCATCAATCTTAACTCTGTGTGTCGACCCTTCCATATGTAGAGTTGCATTTATTCCACCACACCTTATTTAGCAAAAGAGTCCACCATGCATTGTCTTCATACACCCAAACTATTGGAATTCAACCAGATGTGGGGCTGTCACACAGAGAAAAACAAGTGTGTTCGCTGAAATTCATGGTTTTGCCTCAGGCAGTGAAACAAGATGACTGTTATTCTGTCAAGCTCAATAAAACATTTTACTGCAATCCTCAAATATACTGGTTACTTCATTTCTATGGCTCCATTGGAATTCATAATAATCAGTTGATATATCATTAATCATAAAAAAGACATATTATATAAATGTCGTGCCCCGGAGATTGAACAGTCCTTCATTATTCACTGTTAAGAATGCATTTTCTGCCACAAACTTTAAGATTTAGTAAGCAGAATAAAATGAGCTGAAGGGCCCCGCAGCGGTCCTGGTCCATTATTTGAGAGCTGGAGGCGCTGAGGATTTAGTCTCTCACTCAGGCTGTCAGTGTGCAGGCCAGCCGAGATCGCCCACCTGTCCGAAACCGCTCTTTCCTCCCTCTTGTATGTAATTAGGACTGGAGGTTGGCCCAGACATCCACAATACCTTTTGATCTAGGAGCTTCAAACACGCTGTGGCGCTTTGCACACACACACACACACACACACACACACACACACACACACACACACACACACACACACACACAGAACTGCTTCTGCCTACCAATATAGTGTTGACCTTCATACCGTTGTGTCTTCCTTGTTTATGATTTGTTTCTAAGTATTTGTTAAAGGGCATCAAGGCCTCACAGTTGAGTTGTATTGCTTTTACAGTAAAATATATCGATTTTAAGGTGAAATTTAAAAAGCACAGTGGAATATGAAAACCTGAATCAAGCCTGAGTCTGTTTATTGCTCATGAGTGTGTTCGTTGTTGTGTATCAGTGTGTCTTATCGAAAAGCTAGGAGAGAGAGCGCGCTGAGAGACATTGACGGACAGATCAGCTGCAGTGGATTGATGAGGGATAATCAAACACCAGCCTGACACTTTGGCTGACAGCATGCTTAGCCCAGAGAGAATACCTCCGAGATTGACAGCGTGCATCTGTGTACGCGTTTGATTTAGGGGATTGTTATGCGCTCATCTATGAATGATTCCTATTGATTGAAAGAAGGGGGGTGAAAAGGGGAAAGCAGAGAGGTGAGGGGGGAGAGAGGAAGGAGAGAAGAAAAAAAGCTGCAGACGCAACACAGTTGGAGCTGTCATCTGTGAATGAACCCAGATGCCTGAGAGATAAAGAAGACGAGCGTATGTGTGTATGTGTGTGTGAGAGAGAGAGAGAAGATCTTATCCTCTCAGTTTCCCTAAAGGATTGACACGCAATAGTGGCCCTTTTCTTAGAACAGACAGCGCCTAGTCTCCCTCATGCTTTACACGTGTTACACACCCCTATTGTATGTCAGGGGTGTGTGTGGTTCATACTCCACTCATTGTTGAATTTTGAATATTATGCAGGTAAATACACACCTCAAGTCTTGCATTTTCTCTTTGTTTCATTGCATATATTTCATTCCATATGCATTCCTTTTCCCCCTTCTCATTTCCATAACTTCATACAACTGTTTATTTCATGCAGAGTCGCGGGAGGGGGGAGGGGGAGAGGGCAGTGATGTGCTTAAGGAGCAGATTTCCCTGGCTAGATCCAGGCTGTGTTAGCATTTTAGTCATCCGTCAGTCTTTCTTTGTACACTTGTCTGTGGTAATGATATTTCGGCGATGATATTCCTGGTCGCTGCTCGTTCACGCAGAAACCCGTCTGTCATACCTTAAGCACACTTCGATTTGTGTCAGGAGTGCTGCGCGAAGCCGCCTGGTGCCCGTGTATTGTGTTGTGTTGTGTTGTATTGTGTTGTGTTGTGTTGTGTTGTGTGTGTGTGTGTGCGTGCAGCTGCATGGATGTTTACCAGCATGTGGGGGTGGGAGGGAGACCAAGATGGAGGGGAGAGAGAGAGAGAGAGAGAGAGAGAGAGGAAGAGGGAGGGACGGTGTGTGATGATGCTGAGGGAAGGGAGGGAGGACAGTGTGCAGTGAGGTGAGAGAGAGAGAGAGAGAGAGAGAGAGGGAAAAAAAGGAAAAGGCAGCAGGAAAGGGAGAGACGGGGAGGACACAGCAACTGCCTATAGATGCTGGAGCCTTCGACAGCGGAGCGCAGCGCTCAGCGGACACAGGAAGATGGTCTCAGTAAGAGGGGAACTGACGGTTGCCTATAATTTAATGTTCAGTATCTTGGACTCCTTCTCCATGGGTAATGCTACGGCCAGGAACTCCAGAGCACAGCTCGCTTTTCCTCCTCTCTACTCCTCTCTCTTTATTCTCCTGGCTCAGTTGCTCTCCAGGATTCTGTCCTTTCCTCTTAACTCTCACTGTCCTCCCTCAAACACGCACTCAGTCACACGCGTGCGCCGGCTTCGCGTAGCCAGGGTCTAGCGAGTGCTGGGTTAGCCCTTGGGGCTGGCCCCACTCTTCCGCTGCACCAGTCAAGCCGAGCGCTGGCCACGGCAGTGATGCAGATAGATCGCGCTGCCTGCACCCATCCCCTCCCCTTCCCTCCTCCTCAAACACCAGCCGCGGATCGGCAAGCAAAGGAACCAAGCAGGGAAAGAGAGGAAAGGAGGGAGAAGGAGACGAGGGCTAGATGAGCACTGTTGTGACATTGTTTTGGAGTCCACGTTATCGTTTTTTTTTTGCGTTCTCATTTTTTCTGAACATGGACATTATACTTAAAATACATTGGTAACCTTCTCCCTTTTTCTTTTTCCCATTTCTGTCTGGCTTCACAGGGGTGGCACCTGCAAAGAAGAGTCCAAAACTGGTAAGTAGTTTGTTTTCCTACATTTTTCTGCTTTCCCATCCATCCTTCACTCTTCTGTCCTCCATCTACATGGTGTATCTATCAGAGGGATATTTGGCTGCCTCTGCCTCTCCTACCTCATCTCTGACTCTCCTCTCTCTTTACGGTGTAACTTGTGCTGATGTTGTGGGTCTGTTTTGTAGCCATGGGATGCTGTGCTGTGCGGGGGCAGATCCCCGTAGCTTCACATCAGCACCCCCTCCTCTCTGACGGGGGCTGGGCGAGGGGCTTTGATGCACAGCGTGAGCTGGGTTGCTAACACGACAATGATCGCATCGCGCTGGGTGCTAAGCTTGCAGTGTGAGAGTTGAATGTATGATCACAGCTGAGAGATGGCCTCATCCTGTGATATGTGCTAGATTAATGGAGGGACCCTGTTGACTGTGTGTAACTGAACGTGTGTTTGTCAATTTTTGTTTTGCAGGATGATTTTGAGACTGCTCCTCCATACAGAGATTACACTAGGAGGGTATGTGATGTCGTTTAGATGAAGTTTTGGGGAATGAGGTGTGGTGGTATTGGTGCTGGATATGTAGTGTCTTAGATGATAATGGTGATGGTATAGCATTCTTATAGCAGATAAGAGAGGTGATAAGTTGAGAATAATAAAAGTGTTAATGCATGATGTTTGGACATAATGTTTGGCTGTATTAGGCTGTTTATGTGTGCCCAAACACACTAAAGATGATTCTTTAGTGTGATGCATCGAGGCGCTGAACCTAAGTGTGGCCTGCTGGTGGCAAAGCAGGACTGAGCTGAATCTGAGGAAGCAGCAAGGATTTGTTTTCATTGCCCCAGCCCTCCCCCACCCTCCCTCCTCCCCATCTTCTGTCTCCTTAATAAGTTATTGGAGCAGGAGAAACCAATGTATTAGACCCGTCCCGGAGCACAGAGGGAGAACACAATGACTGCAGAAGGTCAAATCTAATAGATCCATCAAGAACAAGAGATTTGTTTTCATTTGAAAGTGGGATAGGATTTGGACTTTTTTTGTGCATCAAACCAAGAGAAACAAGAAAAAATGCTGCCCTAATGGAGGTGCCATTTTGTTTGATGGAATGAAAGTGACTAAAAAAATCATTTTGGGGGGGGGGATTAGTCCCGAGGTCTGACTTTAGCACCAAACACGTCCTGCATTTGTGAGTAATTTTATGAAGCCATTGATTTTTACTTCACCACACAACCCAGTGAGGTTACATTCATAACACTGGTAAAGTAAGCATTCCAGCTGGAGCCACAGCCCTAGTATCACAGTATCTGCTAAAGTGTCAAGCTTCTTTTATGTCTAACAAGGATGATGAATATAAACATGAATTGCAGAGGTGTAGGAGGCTGATTCAGGGAGTAATGAGTCTGAATTTATTGAAGCCATGGCTGCACTTTGAAGGCCAAACACTTTGATATTTGAGAACAGATGAGCCGCTTGCCCCCGCCCCTTCCTGGTGTATTTTTGTCCACCGCATCAGAAGTACTGGTAGGTCACATGATGTGAAGAGACTGAACTGCTGTCATTTTCTCTTACTGTCTTAAAATATCTTCCTTTCTTTCTCATGCTCTGTCTGTAACCCTTTCCCTTCGCTGGTTTCCCTTTGAAATTGGCAGCGTAATGGTGAAGTCGGGACTGTAAGGAAAGATATTGTTATTACGAGGTTCACGGAATAGATTTTTACTTGTACTCGCAGCGTACTTGTACTTGAGCTCAGGATTGTTTGTGCTTTACCCTGCTCAAGCACCGCTCCCCTCAAATCCTTGAGCAGGTGCTTAAGTGCCCATGTTATTGAGGGGCCAGTGGCAATTTATGAGGAATTTTACATTTCTGCCTTCACCAGTAAAACCCTCCCTTCGTTTTCAAACCCCACAAGTGCTTTCTTCGCTGTGAATATCTCTCCATATGCAGCTCCATGTTAATACATTCCACTCTGTTAAACAAAAGGAATAGGCAATGTACCCTTGTAAGTTGAGCCACATTTTTTTTCTCCCACAGCTGAATGACTTAATCATGAGAAACCATTGAGGTCTTTTTTTTTCTCCCTTTGTATGCTAAAAGAATTCTCTGAATTAAACAGCTTGATTATTCTTTGTGTTGAATAAGGTAGCACAACAATAGTTGACATTATACACTCTTAGATTCTGCTTCCTTTTGCCCCAAGGAGCAGCAATCTTTAATCTTTTTTAACTCTAATCCAAACTTCTTCTGTATTCAAATCTTCATCCCACCGGCGCTGTTTTTCCTCTCACAAACCACAACCCCGATTCCTCTTGTTTTTCCACTGCTGAGCATGCAATAACCTTTTTTTTTTGTCTCTCAGTTTAGCCTCCATGTTCACAGGTGTACCGACATAGCTGACTTTCAATTGTCAAGTGATATTGTTCTGCTTCTCCAACAGCAGTTGTCAAGAAAGGACAGTCAGAACAGCTCCCAGCATAGCGTTTCCAGCCACCGGAGCACCCACACAGACTCGCCCGTGCACCCGTCCCTGGCACCCCCTCTCAGCGAGAGCATCGCTCCCCCACCCCCTTCTCAGCCCCTGCCAGGCCTGCCGCCCCAGGACTCCCCAGCAGACGGGACCATCCAGAGAAAACCGGACCCCTTTAAGATCTGGGCCCAGTCCAGGAGCATGTATGAAAGTAGGCGTAAGTATATTAATTTTTGGTGGTGGTTGGATGAGGGCTGCATGGGGCTGTTGGCTCGGTGGAGACCTTGGTGTGTTTAAATGCTACTGCACGTTTTGGAGCAAGATTTGGGATAAGAGATAAGTCTTGTGCATGTAAGTAACTGATTTATATTCTTAAACAAAAGCAAGAAAAACCCAACCTTTTTTGTGCTCGTGTTCTGGGGAGGGATGTGGTTTCTAAAGTAGTTTGTGGTGCTGTTGAACTGTATTGCATTATACAGAGAGGTGTTATTTAGTCTACCCTCACTGATATAAATGGGGTGGCCAAAATAATAGTAACACCTGTCAGTATAACGTACAACAGCAACACAAATTCATACAGTTGAATCAACACCTGTCTGAAACAGTTTCAACAAAAACTAAACATTATAACCTTTTATGAAGGGAGGATTTTTGGCAGGATTGTTGTATTAGACTGCATTAGTTTTTGCTAAGAGTACCTAATAAACTGGCAACTGAGTGTATATGAGTGCTACACGCATGAAAATAGTCTAAACCAATTCACATAGAACTAAGGATGGATATAGCATTGTAGAATATAAATTTAATTCAACTAAATGTGATTTTTTTTTTTTTATGCATAATTAAAAGAGTTGTTCAGCAATTTGGGAAATACGTTTATTTGCTGTCTTCTATACCATTTGCATATGTCTGCACTAAATATAAAGCTAGAGCCAGCAGGCTATTAGCTTAGGTCATACAGAAAGCAGAGGAGCTAGCCTGGCTTTGTTTGTGTGTGGATTAAACTAACAAAATATAACATGTTCCTTGTAAAATTTAGCTTTAAAGCCGGTAGGCAGATTTGTTTTAATTTGGACAGAGCCAGGTAGCTATTTCCCCTTGCTTCCAGTCTTTGTGCTAAGCTAAGCTATTCACCCGCTAGCTCTAGCTTAAGACATTAGAGTGATATCAATCCTCACCTCTAACTCTCAGCAAGAAACTGAATAAATGTATCTCCCAAAATGTTGAGTTATTCCTTTAAAGCACTTCTTCAAAGCTACAAAGTTAGCATAGATTTTTCTGTCATTTTCTGACCAGCATTAGACGCAGTAGTCTCCCACATGTTCTTGGTCCAGTCCTTTAAAGCTGCCACTTTGGTTCAATTGTCGACACTGGCACCATTGACACACTTTTACTCTAGACTTTCCTTAAGAGACACATGGGTGTATAATTAGCAGCAATAGTGGAGTGGATGTCAGTGGATTGCATATCTCCCTCTTCCTTGTCTAGCCTTGCCAAAGCAAAGGGATAGCTCCAATTAAAAAGAATAACCCTCAGATGCACTGTCAAGTTAAAAAAAACAAAAAATAGGAGTCTGTAAGGGCTGAGAAACCTTAACATCTAATCACTTTCCCAGGCGCCACTTGTCAAGGATTTTCATTATTTAGATGCCTATGAAGAAGAATGTGAAAAGAAGCGCTGAGCGTGGGCTAGTAGTGCAGACGCCTGTTGGCAAGCCGCCGTGAAGGGCTGAGAGGACAATAGTGTTGGATTTGAAAAGGAAATACAGAATAGAGATAGATAGTGGAAGAAACCAAGACTAAGGGGGAGATTATGTCTACATACCTGTCCTAAGGTGATGGAGTCTCAACAGGTGTTTTTCTAAATTGCCAAAACCAGTTTGCTCAGTGCAAATGGGAGAACATGCAAAGAGAGCACAAAGGATAGCGAAGAGGGAAGTGGCAGAAACATATCAATGGGACGTGAAAGAGAAATGTAAGGATAAGAGAAAGGTCAAACAGTAAGAGATCAAGGGATTCTGAGCTATAGAAAAGTAGAGAGGAGCACACAGAATGACAGGGAGGACAGCTGACCGCTACCAACAGGTGTAAATCCTCTGCCTCCTCACGCTGTATTGAGTTCTCATCCTAAAATCCTGCTGTGTGCACCCCATAGGGCTCAGGCCTTGGCTACGGCAGAGACATTTCTCTACGCAACATTTGCTGTAATGAAAAGTTCTGCTGAGATCAAGGTCTTTAAACACACCATGTGGTGAACGATTTCCATTTGCAGAAAAATCCCCTCAAAAAACCCACACAGCATCAACCTGCTCTAAAATATCTAGGCCAGAGAGGACAGGAAACTCCCTCATGCTATATTGGCCTTTGATTTGATTGTTGTCTGGTTTTAACATGTTCCCAGTTTAATTTCATCACATGTTTGAACCATCCATGCTTGTTATTTGCAGTCCTTGCTCAAAGCTCTGCACATGTCCGTCTATCTTTGTAAAATAGTGATCAATTTTACGCCCAGTTGCCTCACTGTGGAAATATCTTATGGATCAATTGAAGCAACATTATGCAAGAATTGGTATTTTCTGCAACTTGGCATCCCTACAGTTTTCGGAGCGCTGTTCACCCTCATGGACAGC
>LKNJ01003656.1:0-41368 GCA_002120245.1 Maccullochella peelii
CACACACACACACAAACATTAGGGTCAAGAGCTTTCTATTTCAACTCATGGATCTAGGGTTGGTATCACTATGTCCCTGTCCCTTTAGCATGCGTATGTCTCTCTATTTGTGTGATGCTTTAACATCAAGCTTGTTTCAAGGATTTTACCAGATGCATTAACTAAGTATACCAAGCTTTAGGTGAAAACTAACGCGTTGTAGCGGGACTGTATATGCAAGTTAATGGTGTCACAAAAATCAAAACAAAAACACAGGGTATATTGCTTTGTCTTTCACATTTACAGCTGTAAGTGCAAATGATAAAAAAAAAGGAGTGTCAAGAGCGATATGACAACACTCTGTGGTTCGAAATAAAATGTCTTTTGAAAGAAAGTTACACTGCCAGGGTGATACATCTGTCCAATCATGGGTTGGAGTGTGTGTGCGCGTGCGTGTGTGTGTGTGTAACTGCTTTTGCGTACTTATTGATGTTGCTTCCCTCCTTGAGTCGTTCTCCTGCTGCTCCAGTCTTTGCTGCTCGCTCGCTTCCGGCCAAGTCTACCAGACTCAATCGACTCACCTTCTCCCCGCTCGTCTACAGAGAAAGAAAGTCTGATTATTGTCTCATTCTCTACAGTATATTCAGCCGTTAAACTTGCAACTTGCATATTCTTTATTTAAACATTATTGCCCCCCCCATTAGCTAAACTTAGCCTCTCCGGTTTTACAGATGACTGTTTGGTTTTTATGTCAACATTTTTGTCCAAACTAGTCAGCTTGACTACAGTCAAATGATGACAAGAGCTGCAATGTTTGGAAAAAGGTGCCCCCTCACCCCCCCCTTGTTTACTTGCTTAGTTTTGCTAAAGGATGCCTATGGGATCATGATTATGTTATTTGATCAAGTAGACACTCAACAATTGAGTCACGATAGTCTGATATTGCTGTTTGACATGACTTCAGACTACACCAAATACATAAAGTATGTCTTAAGGCATATATTAGTTTCTGAATTTGGGAAAGTGGGAAAAACAGTAAAATTCCCCCAAACTACTGTATCTCTTAACTATTTCTTTAACCAAATCACACACAATTAGGCTATTCTACGTGCTCTCCTTTGATCACTAATGTAATATTTTTGAAACAGTTAGGAGCCCACCTCCCACTTTGAAAACCTCTGGTCTAGGACATCTATGCAGACCTGGATCTGCTGACATTCCTGAAAGCAGCACCGTACATTGACAAAACCCTGATGGCTCATTAATCACCAAGGAGGCAACACATCAAGGCAATGCCTGCTGGGTTTTCAGCAGTTTTCAACTGAGCACTACTGTGATTAACAGCAACAGACAACACAGAAATAAACAACAAGGTGTTCCTCCCTTCATCAATTTGCTGATGCGTTTGTTCGCCTGGACGCTTTGGTCCACTCCAGAGGGCCTTCACTATGCTTTCTGATTCTCCCACCGAGGTGATGCCAAAATGCTCTGTTAGACTTTGGTTTCTCATCTTTCAGTCTCTTGTTGACAGGTTTCTTCTGTACTGGGGACAGATCAACCCCCAGCCAAGTGTGACAGGTCAGTGGCAGACAGGGCTGAATGTAACACCTGATCTCCATCTGCCGCACAGCGAAAGCAGCACATCAGCAGATCGACATCAGCTGATGCAGTCCTCTGTCTGTGTTTACCGTGGACCTGTTCTGCCACATTAATTACTTAAGCGTTTTGACAAAGCCCAATGCACCATCATGTACAGGGCTGCGACTAATGATTATTTTCATTATTTATTTACCTGCCGATTATTTTCACAATTAATTGTTTAGTCTATAAAATGTACAAAGCTTAGCTAAAAATGCTCATCACTATTTCCCAGAGCCCAAAGTGACTTCAAATTGCTTCTTTTGCCCAACCAACAGTCCAAAACCCAAAGACTCTTCATTTACTGTCAGAAATGAAAAGACAAGCAGCAAATCCTCACATTTAAGAAGCTGGAACCAGCAAATGGTTGGCATTTTTGCTTGAAAAATGACTGCAGCGATTAATCAATTATCAAAATAGTCGGCAATTAATTTTCTTTCGATCGACTAATTGATTAATCGTTGCAGCTCCTGACACAAGTGAAGTACAAGCCTTTGCATAGCCCAAGTAGACAGCTGCACTGGTTAACTTTTTAAAAAGGCACCAAATGGAAATTGTTTTCCCATTAAGGTGAGACACATGATGAGGATATTGCTCTTCTTGTTGAGAAAACAGGTTTACTCCTACACCCTCATGCCTCCATTAATCAGTCCAGATTCCACACTTCTCCTGCTTTCTTCTCCAGTGGTGTGACATTTCATTTTTGAAACTCCACCTACTTACAGTTAGCTGCTTGTGGTGCTGAAGAAATTAGTCATGAGTATTGGACACAAACACACCTCATTCTGTAGCATACAAATTTTGCAGGTGGAGCTCTGTGTGATGTAAAGGAGAGCGGTGTGTATTAAAATTACTGTAAAATGAGTATGTGTGCAAGGGGGTTCCCATTGTATTGTGAAAACAAAGGTAACCTTGTCTTGAGAAAAGGATAGGTTTGATCTTCAACTTCTTAAAAAAAGACACATCACATCACATTAAAATCTCAGGTAAAGCAAACCCAAAACCTGAATCCTGAAAAGACCCGGTCATGCGATGAAATGATAAAGATCAACCTCAACTGCACTGATACACATCAGCCTCAAATCTCCCCAGGGTAAAGCAAATTCTTAAACAAGCAAGAGATTTCTATCTGGAACACTGAGCAAATAAGATCCAAAAATAAACCCAAAGTTTTTCTCTCTCTCTTTTATTTTTTTTTGTTTTTTAAAAATAGGATCTGAAACTGGGAGTACATATTGGAGAGCCAGATAGAGGGGAGGCAAAGCTGGTGACTGAACACCAGCACATACAGTATGAAGCTACAGCTTTGTGTAATTCAATAATTACAGCTCCTTATTGCAGGGACAGGTCCTGTTACCTGGTGGTGTCAGACTAATAAAAAGCAGTAAACCAACTACTTTCTTTTTCCAATGTGCACATGTAGTCTCTGCCTTTTTAATCATTGAGTGAATACAGTGTGCACTGTGTAGGATGGAAATGGAGTGTAACGAGTTGACAATTCTGTCCGATATCAGGCAAAGCCACTGTGGCATTTTTCTTTCTTAACAAGGGATTCTGTAGCCAGGAGAGATGATACCGGGGTTCAGTAACCAGACCAGCAGGCAGGACATCCAGCTTGTCAGGCTACTTGGCAGCAGCTTTAAGGTACCAATACAGAAACAATTGTCAGGTCATCAACACACCGCTACACATGGTAAACAATCTAGTAGATGTCATGATGCAAAAAAAACCCCAACAACAACAACTCAAACTTGAACACTGCACTAATCTAAGTTACCAAAGCTTGGCTAGATTTAGCAAAGCGGAGAACAAAATAGCAAACAACTGAGAGTTGGCAGCAAATGGGCCCAAAGTTCAAATTGATTGAACTTTGAGTGTAGAGTTTGGTTGACAAGTCTGAGCAGGGCATGCTACTGAACGGAAATCCTGTGATGAGCTGCTGAGCGTCAGAATGACTCATACGGCACTGAATGATTTTGCTAATGGTTATAGGTGACTTTCTTTCATCACTGTTCCTCTAATCACAACACTGACTGAGCCATTAGGGGGCACAGATGAGCTCCAATGCTATGATCTACAATCAGTATTCCTTTTAAAGATTAACATCTGGTCTACTGGGGCTTGTGGTGGTCAAAGAGGAGTTCCATGTGAGAATCAATGTATTTATTATGAGGAGACAGTCAAATAAAGCAACAAACACAATAAAGACTAATCCAGATACAGGACGCATCAGCCAAGTGATTCCCTCACTGACTACACAGTCTACGCATTAGCCGTTTGCTTGATGAACCTACTGACTGACTGACCAACTTAGTGACTGACTGGGTGTGCCTTGAAAACAGACCAGGCTGTATCAGCTGACAAACTCAAAGTCATGCCTGTGAATTATTAACAGGATTCGCTGGTGGCAAGTTTGTCTGGAAATAAGAGCAAGGAGCAGGAGTGGCTAAGTGGGTCAGTGAGGATGGAGAATGAGTCATTTAGGTCTTTTCTTGGAGTGCCTGGTCAGACAGCTGAGCTGACATCATCCCATTTTCTAACTACCTTATCACCTACCGGTAGCAGTGGCCAACTGATCAGACACTGTTTGCCCAATCAAGTGTACACAATTACACATACACTTCCGTTCTGGTACTGTGGAAAGAGGGTATACACTAGTAGTAAATCATATGCAAAATTCACCAAAAAATTTGTATTCCGCATAGTTTCGGCATTGTGCTGCCCATAGAGCAAGCGCAACTGTTCTTCCTTTAGCCCCGCCTCGCAGCTGCTCTCAGGCTCACTCACATGAATGGCGGACTCTATAACTCTGGATTCGGCTATTAGTGAATTTTACAACTTTCAGGACACAATGATTTAAATAAGGGCTATTTAAGTGTTCATACTGGGAAGTTTATGTACCTAAAAAAATTATTGTCTCTTTCACAATATATGTCTAAAATATTTTTGGGCCAGTGTGCATCACGTGATGGACCCGGAAGTTGTAATTACACAGTTTGGCCACTATGTCAAATTGGCTTCAAAGCACGGAGCACTTCCTGGGGGCTTCGTGGCAGCTGGGGTCTGACCCAGCTCCAAGCAGCCACTCTGGCCCCACCCCCTGCCACAAAAGTGCACAATAATTTTCTAGTGGACTTGATCAATGACAGATGGTTGACAGGTTCAATTTAGGGCACCAAACATCCAGAACCAGGTAGATAATGTTTAAACAGCATCACTTCTGTACCTGCTATCAACACCAATTGTTTATTTTTTTACTGAGATGTGCACTTAGACCACAACATCTCAGAAATTAACTTCTCATCTTATCTATTATTTTGAGTTTCCCTTAAAAGTGATTAAAAAAAACAAAGTGTGTTAAAACTGTGTTATCTTACCCCAGACTGCAAGTCTTTGAGTGTGTGTGTGAGGATGATGTTGAAGACGGCGTGCGATCGACTGCTCTCCTCGTTCATGTTGGTTGCAGCGACAGTCCGAGACTTATTTCCCTCTGACATCAGAGACTCAATATCCTGTCAAAACAACAAAAATCAAACGATAAATAAATGCAGAATAATAACATTTGACCATTTTGATTCTCCCTGCAGAATAACCTTTTATGACTGAAGAATATTATGCAGTACATTTTTATTCATTTTAGATTCTATGCATGTTTATATATGTAGCGTCAATTGGTGAAGAGTGTGTTTGAGTTCCTGGAAAGCCCAATATGAACTACAAAATGTAATTAATTCTGACATTTGTATAACTAGCCTCTTTCCAGTGTGATTGGTGGGACTACTAAGCAGACTGCAGCCATCATGTGTGCAACACCGTCACAAATCCTCAAAGTTTAAAGATCAAAGTGAGAGGAATGCGACTAAGACGCTCAGCTCACGTGTCTGCTGAACACTAACTCGCTGTTCAGAGTGACTGCCGTCGGATATGGCAGCTAGAACGCAACATAGCCGTGTCCAGTAGACGAAAGTGAAATCAGCGGGTCAATAAACCTGACATAAAAGCATGGCAAAAACTAAAAATCACTACTTCAGATAAATATTTTTACCTTGTAGCTGGCCACAGCTAGTCGAGACAGGCCATCCACATAGGGACCCAAAACTTTATGTTCCCTCACCCTCAGAGTTTGTCTGCCCCTGGAGAGAAAATAAGAGCATGTTTAAAGACACACACAGACAAACAACATGGTCACTCTTGGTAAATTACTATTCATCTGATGTATTAGTAGTGGCAATATAGGTTCAGCTGGTTCTGGCCACCACTACAACTTTCCTCAGGTCACAGAGACTTAGCACTGGGCTCTCTGAGCCCGATTCAAACTTGCTCCAGGCCTGAGAACTTCATCATTCTCTGCTCCACAGCGAAGCCCATATGGCTGTCAGATGGTCTGCTTCTCTTTGGCCTCTTTTACTGAGGTTAAAGGTCACCTAGTGAGGCAAGGTCAAAGGTTATGCTGTCTGAGGCAGCAGACACAAGCCTGTGCTCCTGATTTACTGCTGACCTGCTGGACATGAACTGGACTCCATCAGTGACTGCAGGGCAGAGGAGGGATCTCTTTATCCACTGTCCGCAGCAGCTGGTGGTACCAGAATCCACCAGCGACCTTCTCTGTTCTACCAACTAACTTGGGGTTAAAACAGAAAATGACTTCAAATACTGGTTGTTTACCTAAAAAGTAGAGTAACTTACCAGAGACTGACAACATTTACATTTTAAGGCTGATGCCCCAGTCCATGACTGTTGTACAGTTAAATCCCTATGGTCTGCATTTGGAAATGAACATAAGCTAATTTACCACCAGTGACTGTAACTCAACACTTCCTGCTGCAGCTTCACAGTAAAAGCAGTCTTTTAAGGAAGTATTTTACTGTAAAGAAGCTGCAAAAAGTATATTCTGTATACTCTATATAATTGTATTGCTATTTTAATTGGGATTGGACAAATGAAAATAAACACATAGGCAGCAGTGAAAGTGTCTTTAAGTCTTACCAGAGCCACTATGGCCTACAGAGGGAAAGAAAATGATCCTTCCTTCCATAAAAAGGGTTAGAAGATTAGGTCGAAGTCATACCCTTTGGGATCGAGCAGATCTCGGACCTTCTCGTTGTAGATCTCCATGTAGGACACCTCGACAGTAAAGCTCTCCTCCTCCCGCTGTTCCTTCTGGGTCCGTTCAAACAAAGCACTGCATAGCCGGGGAATCAGACCCGGCTGGTCGCCTGAACCCATCATGGTGTACGACTTCCCCGATCCTGGGAACGACACAGACACAGACAATGTTAATTGGAACACGTCATTTGAAATGTGAAAATGGCACCTTTGTGACAGCTGATGTAAAACTTTGAGAAACACACTCGAGTTAGTCATGCCATTTCCACTACCAACCATTAAAACAACCTCATATACACTAAGTGGCCACTTCATTAGGTATAACTATGCAATATAATGCAATTCAATACAACAATTCCATCATAAATTCTACCTTTGCAGAGTTTATAATGTTCAGTGTAAATGTGTAAATTCAATCACATGTTTATTAATAAAGTCATAGTTGGTGGTGGTGTTGTACTGGACTACATCATACTGATCTAATTTGTTGTCCTCTCCATTTACATACATGAGGGGAGCATAATATTAGAAACACGTTTTTGTTGAAAGATTTGGAGTGTTGAGATTATGTGTAAAAGCTGAAAGAAGAGAGAGATTATCTTTTCACACCGTATCCACACTGGACATGTTTCATCCCTGTTTTTCCAGTCACCAGGCTGATGGAATGGAAACACTTGCATTTTAACCAGTGCAGATATCTAAACTGTTTGCACAATACTGCTTAGGTGTGTTTGGGTTTTAGAAACATTGTGTAAGTCTATCATGCCTCTAAAGTTCTGCTTTTGTTTGAAAACTGCATGTGAGCTTCGGTGTTTGGTCCAACCTTCCTGCCACAACACATCCACACTGACACTCCTCTCTTAATCATTATACAAAAAGCTTTAGGGTGCTACGCTAATGAGGGCAATGAGAAATTGTTCATACATAGCGTCCAACTCCTGCAGCTATGCAATAGGCTCTTGTTATAAAATATATTCACATCAAATTGACCACGAATAGTGAGGTGTCTCACGGTAAATTACCAGTTTGTCCATAGGCAAAGATACAGGCATTGTAGCCCTGGAAGGCGTTTCGGAGAAGACTTTCCCCAAGGCACTGGAAGACCACCTCCTGACCTGGACACACACACACACACACACACACACACACACACACACACACACACACACAGACAAGGAATTTTATTCTATATAATTATTAATATTTAGTCTTTCTAAACTGAACTGTTTGAATGGAATTTTAGTGATGAAATGTTAAAACTTTTGATAATATGAACTGGATCTGTTAATGAACTAACCTGCAAACTTCTCCTTATCTGTCTCATCCATGGACCAGAAACAGTAATCATAAGCAAAGACCTGGGAAGTGAAAACAGTAGGAGTATGAGAGACACAAACAACTGTGTCTCTCATACTTGTATTGCCAATTGTAACACAGCAATGTTAACATTTGATGACAATTTTAATTGCCATACAGAAATGTCCATATATACAATACTGGAGTTGAATTCAATGGTAACTTGTGTGATGTGGTTTATGTAGCACTATGGGAACTTTTCAGACAACAGAAAAAAGACCTTCTTGGGAGATATACAGTAAAGTGAGCCACACGGCCAAAAACATGTTCAAAGGTCCTAAAGTTAATAAATTAAACAAGACTCTTCAGTCAAAAACAGTTATACAGACATTACTTTGTACAACTGCCTGCACGGTTGCAAACAGTTCACAAATTGAGTCGAAGAAATACAGCAGCTTCTTTGTTTAACACAGAGATGATTCACAACCATGGAATTAGCTCAGTGTTAAATATGTCTGGGTGTGTGTGTGTGTGTGTGTGTGTGTGTGTGTGTGTGTCGTTACCTTGGACTGACTCCTGATGATGTTGGGAGGGACAAGGTCCACCGCAGCATGTGGAGAGATAGGAAGATGACATTTAGCGCACATGTTCAGAGAGGATGCAGTGTGTTAAGACTTGCTTAAGGTCTGTTCCAGACCAATACTGTAAATTATTTATCTAGCTATCTGTCTAATATCTTAAACTAAAAATAGTTTTTATTTGACTAATTATCATGTGTCCCTCTAAGATACAAAAGAGTGGGAAAGAATCAGAAAGCATTATAAAAACATGCAAGACAGATATAAAGACAACGGCAGAGCTTGAGCCATTGGCCTCAGGCTTTCCTTGTTTTCACCAGTCACTTGAGCACACAATTGATTCAAAATCAGCCTCGTTTGTGTGTGTGTGTGTGTGTGTGTGTGTGTGTGTGTGTGTGTGTGTGTGTGTGTGTGTGTGTGTGTGTGTGTGTGTAGCTTGTTTTACATCTTGTTTGTTTGTCTGTCACGTGTCCAACCAACTTCTCTGGGGATTTGGTAAGGGTGTGTGTCTCTATTCATCTGTGAGGACTTGGGGAGACTAAAAAAAATCTCTGGGACCGGGTGAATTGTTGTAGGAATGTCTGTGTGTGGGCATGTGTGTGTGAGGGGGTTGGTACTGAAGTTGGCAGAAGGGTAGTGTGCGGTGGAATCAGATGGTAGCGTAGAGGGGTTACTGGGTCGAGGTCATGCTCAGAAATGAACAGGGACACGTGGGAAAAATGCCTTTGAAAGTTTAAAAAAAAAAAAACACAAAAAATAAAGCCATTTAAAAAGAGAGGGGGATTGGCCCCAATATCTGCATGATCTTTTACAGAAAAACAGAGAAAATACATGTGCCAGCAGGCACACACACTACACACATGAGCCCACACACAAACATGTCGATGCTTTGGCTAAGCATTTAGTCAACAGCCATGTCCTTTAAAACCGACCTCCTCAGCACACAGACAGTCACTCCATCTGGCTATCTCTGCATACGAGTAATGTCAGAGCATCCAGACAAGGCTAATCTATTCTTATATCTTATTCTTACAGTAAATGGAGCAATTTAAACAATAAAACAATGACATATAGTTACATAAGTAACTCTTTAACATAAGTAAATTACAAGAGCACTAGTTCTTCACAACCTATAAAAGTACCAGATACGTTCTTAGAAAGATCCGCTGATATGAGCACTGTACATGTCCAAACACCCTGACTGGCCAAATTACAACCACTTACACTGTTAATGCATTAACTAGGGGTACAACAGTTCAGGTTTTCACTCCATATTTGTCCAGTACGTGGACCAACTAAATGGTACACCTTTAATGGTCTGTAAGCTGGCATGGTTAAACTATGAATGTTAATAAATGTGCATAAATGTAAGTTGGTGGTAGGCCTGGGCATTTCATCGAAAAGTAACCGAAAATGACTTTATGACGGTCTAACCGACCTAATATTGATATGTTCGGTAAATTCATTCCTTTATTGTGTGGGTTCATTTTGAGTCAAGTCGGCATTGTTCCACCTAGTAGTTGAAGCCATGTAATCATGTGTTTCCAGTCCAACTTGGATAGACCAAACGGCTCAAATGTTGTAGAAATGCAGCTGGGAGGGAGGGAAAAAGATGTTATGTCGACTCGTGTCGTGTGGGCACACTGTGGCTTCAGTCAACGCGATACAGGACAAACTGAAATAGCGTGGGCTCAGAATGGAGTCAGGTTAGCAGTTAGCCATGAATGTAACAGTGAAGGTTCAGTATGAGCTACAGTTTGAAAATAAATGCTCAGCTTCTCAAGAACCAAGCAAAGTCAGAGTTTTGTTTACCAGCAGCTCAGTGTAGTGACACAGGTTAACCCCGAAGTTAGCTGCAACTTAGCTCTGAAGTTGTAAAGGAGTGATAAAGGTGATATTGCCCAGTCCTGGTTGGTGGTTTCTATGTACACAAAAATTTACTTTCACTAAGTTAAAATATGCCGTTTCTAGCACTTAAAACAGATGCAGAGATCTTGATATTACAGATCACCCTGATCTAAAACATTTTAATGACTGTGTGGTGCACTTAAAGAGCACGGCTTGGGACCCTGCACCAACAATAATGACCATTAATTAATTTCAACATCTACTACTGGCACCAAGTCATTCAGCAGCAGTCAATTTATCTTGCTGCCAAGCTCAGCATCAATCTGCTTTTAAACATAGAATTTGTTTTAACCTACTGGACATAAGATCTGTGGCATTTAGAAAATAATAGCAGCACAACACAAAAACTGATACCTTTTAACTGTGTCTGGGAAATGTACAAACAAAACCATTCCCCTGAGTGGAAAGTCCACACAACCCACAAAACAAAAATTCAAAAAGTTAACACCATCATGATTTGAATGATAAGCATCACAACATGGTTCATAAACTATATCTTGCCTGTCCAATACTAACCTAGGCTTGAGAACACTGGCTGGAGATGCATTTTGTTATTTTCACGCCCTTGTGTCAAGCCAACAATTTACTTCCGCTAATGTCACATCATTCACCTGCTGCCAAAATACAAGGCAAAGATCAAACAGGTAAAGCCTGCTGTAGGAGAAGTAGCACTGCGGTCAGATGCCTGCAAGGAGAGACTGAGATTGCTTTGAGTATACAAACTGGGACATTTCTTGGATAACTGACTATTATTACTATTATAACTGATAACAACTGTTATTTTCTGTGAAAATAATGTTGTGACCATAAAAACCATTAAGGTATACCCCAATAACAAGGTATGGGTCTCATATGAAATGAAAAAACATCTCAGCAAGAAAAGGGCTGCCTTTGTTCGGCGAGACATGACATTATTTAAAGAAAACTGAGGGGAATCATTAAAATATCCACACAACAACATAGACAGAAAATGGAGAAACAATTTATTACTGCCGCAGCAAAGAAAGAATGGAGTAGTCTCAATAGAAACAACACTGCCTACCTTCAAATACCATCTCCTTTGCCAATGAGCTAAACCAGTTCTACAGTAGCTTTGACAAAGACACTCATGGGGACATTCTCGACAATGTATGCAGCCAAGTTTAGCCCAGATGGTCTTGGAGGAAAAGCCATAGCAGGGTGCATTTATCAACTAAAAGGTGTTTTTACAAGAGGGGTCTGCTTGATGAACATGTCGTGCCACTCTCTCTGGAAGAGATCCACAATTGCCAGTGCCTAAAAAGTAGGGGTGTAATGGTACACAGAAGTCACGGCTGGGTTTATACCCCGGTTTAGTTCCCAAGCAACTAATTTAAAGGATGCAGGATGGGTCTTCCAGCATTTCATTTGCACTCGCCATAGTGTGACTGACTCTCATACCAATCAATCTTGTTGTGCTAACCTCAGCACATGCTGCTTAACGATGTACGGCTAAAAGTTTCCAGGAAAAATTCGCGCTTGTAGTGTAGTGCTTGCGTGTAGCCTGCTTGCACCGGACCGTGACGGTTAGGCACAAATACACAAACTGTTACAGCCCTACTACAAAGAGTCATCCATCCATCCATTTTCTTTCGCTTATCCGGGGCCGGGTCGCGGTGGCAGCAGGCTATGCAGGGTTGTCCAGGCATCCCTCTCCCTGGCAACGCTTTCCAGGTCCTCCTGGGGGATCCCAAGGAGTTCCCAGGCCAGATAAGATATATAATCCCTCCAGCGTGTTCTGGGTCTACCCCGGGGACTCCTACCAGTTGGATGTGCCTGGAAAACCTCTAAAGGGAGGCATCCAGGAGGATCCGAATCAGATGCCCGAACCACCTCAACTGGCTCCTTTCAATGCGAAGGAGCAGCAGCTCTACTCCGAGCTCCCTCCGGATGTCCGAGCTCCTTACCCTGTCTCTAAGGGTTCACCACAATGGTCCGGTACAACGCCTCCATTACTGCTGATGCTGCACCAATCCACCTGTCCATCTCACGCTCCATTTTACCCTCACTTGTGAACAAGACCCCGAGATACTTGAACTCCTTTGTCTGGGGCAGCAGCTCACTTCCAACCCACAAAGAGTCATCCCTCCTCACCTAATGATTTCAGACCCATTGCTCTTGCCAGTATCTTATGCAAGTGCATGGAAAGGGTTATACTGGGGTGCCTAACATCTCCCCATGGTCAGCTAGACAACCTCCAATTTGCAGAGAAAGCTACATTAACACTACTGCACATGGTTACTAAACACATCCAGTATCCTGAGGTGCATGTCACAATTTTATATATTGATTTTAGTTCAGCTTTAAATACGCTCAGGACTGACATTTTATTAAAATCGACTTTTTGAGCTTGATACTAATGGACAACTTGAACTGTGGATCTAAGACTTTTTATCTGACTGCCCCCAAAGAATCTCTGTACAAGGCTCCCTGTCTGATGAAATCATTTTGAATACAGGGGTGCCCCCGAGGTTGCGTTTAATCGCCTGCACTTTTTTCTATGTATATACATGAAATGCCGATCTATGACACAACTTTGGTCCTTTAAAGTATGCAGATGACATGGTAATGGTAGGTTTAATGTTCAAGGGTAGCGATGAACTAGAGAGTTCCTACAGTAATCACATCAACAATCTATTAACATTGTGTCAAGAGCGTGCTTTGCTCTTAAACGCTAACAAGGCCAAGGAACTCATTAACAATAGGGGTGGGAAACCAATGTGTCAGCCAATTACAATTGAAGGCCAAGCTGTAGAGATGGTAGGTTGTTTTAAATATTTAGGAATGATCTTAGACACCAACTTAAATTTTACTGAACACTCAGACTACATTTGTAAGAAGGCAATGCAAAGATTGTTTCTTTAAAGAAAAATAAATAGCTTTGACGTGAGCAAAGATGTTTAGTTGGTTTACACCAGTCTAGTGTAAAGTATAATTTCTAACATCACATGTTGGTACGTACATTCAGGGGCTAGGAGCAAAAGCAAGCACACAATAGTTAACACAGCCAGCAAGACTATACAGAAGCCCCAGAGACAGTTTGTGGACCTGTACACCACACAAACCAGGAGGAACGCAACATTAATAGTTCAGGACCCTTCACGCTTAATTTAATGAATTTGAAAAACTCCCATCAGGAAGATGATATAGGGTACCTACAGCAACAAGAAACATCTTTAAGCAATCTTTTATTCCATCCTCTGTCCTCTTACTAAACAAATGACTTTTTATAAGATGTTAGTGACCGCTGCTGTTTTTACTGTTATTATTTTAGCACTTTCAGCCCACTTATTTATTGTTTTTATCATGTATTCTAATCCATGGCAGAGGAAGCTTTTAAGTGTATGTATGTCTGTGTGCATGAACTGTCTTTGTCATGTCCCTTTGTTTTATTTCCATTTTTATTACACCATGTGCTTTGCTTTGAGGCCAAAAACGAATTCCCACGTGAGTGGACGATAAAGATGTCTATTCTAAATTGCCAGTAAAATATGAATAAAAGTCATTGACATGTTTTCTCGTGATTGTGAAGTGAAATATTATCATTAGGGCATTAACGTCCACCATTTGGAAGGCGCTTCATCAAATAGGCTTCCTGCAATATGACAACGTTATATAACGAGGGTACAGAATCTGTAACACTGGAAGTCTTGTTCTTCCCTTTAACTCCTACAAAGCCTGCAGTGCTCTAATGAATTTCTCTGATTTATAAAATCATCTCCTGTCAAGGTGTTTCTATAAAAACATTTTCTCAAAAGTGTAACAACTTATGCACTTCTCTGTTCTCTTTCAATGGTTCTGGTCTTCCTCACTACAGGCAATCCCCAGTCATCTTCCTCCTCCATCTGTGCGGTGCTGGCTCCGCCCACAGGGTGAGGGCAGCTGTCAGTCAGAGAGTTGCGTCAAGTCAGATGACGAGGCCAGAGGTAGAGACTGCTACTGGGTTGCACACACACACACACACACACACACACACACACACACACACACACACACACACACACACACACTTCTATCCTTAATACTCAACTACGTTCATTCCATTTCTCAGTAATTCTGACCCTCATTGCTAAATGCCTGACACCATACAGTATCTAACCTTGATCCTGAGCTACATCACAAAAATGTCCTCAATCTAAATGTCTCAAACTAGCCTCCATACAGATAGAAGTACAGGAACACACACACACACACACACACACACACACACACACACACACACACACACAAAGACCCTCACACACCTGTTTTCTTTTACCCATGCATTCTTTATAAACCGCCAAAGCCGCAGTTCTTGCACAAACCAGCCAGCATACAATCCAATCTGTAACACTTCATATTTCACTGACGTTCCACTGCTGACATGCTGCATTCAGAGAGCAAATACATGCAGAGTGATTCCTATCTGAAGGCTTATTGATTCCAGTAGCTCTTCAAACCAGGATGCAATTAGGACCTCCTCTACATAGCCTTGACGTTTACCCAGAGAGCACTGTTTTTGAGTGCATCCACTGGACCTCCAGCAGAAAAAGACAGAGATTCTAGGGGCATTTGAGTGTGTTTTTACTGTCTAAATGTTAGGAAAGAACAATCTTATTCTCTAAAAATACAAAGAAAGATATAACAGGATGCTACTGTAATTCTGTACTAACAATTGTATCAACAAACATCTTCACAGGGTTATTTTGACTAAAATTGGGTTGCTTGGAGTAAAATCATGTGTCAATTTAAAGGCTTTCTGATATTAAATTGTTTGTGAATCCCTGATTTTCTCCAAATGCTCCTCTCAGGGGCGTTTAGAGCATCCTACATGCCTGCTATCTCGCCACAGTCATATCTCCAAACACTTTAGGGGGGAAATCAGCGTGGCAGGTTTTGACGTACTTAGTGATGACAGCTGTCATGGTTGCTTCAAAGACTGGAGGCGAGAAGGGTCACCCATGTCTTGCGCTCAAATGCCCATTAACGAAGCTAGGGGCCCCCCTGACCAATAAGAGGGGAGAATGAGGCAGTCAGGAGAGCTGTAAACCCGCCTCCTTCGGTCCTCCAACATCTCTATTCGTCCCTCCTCCCTTCGGCCTGCTCCTCTGCTCTGATCACCGTCATTTAAAAAATAACTTAATGCATGGTTGCTCCCCCCCTTTCTATACTGTTCTTGTGTTTTGTTTTTTTCTCTCTCTAGGACTGTACCAATCCTGGCTGTGTAGGGAGGAATGAGGAATGGAGGATGGAAAGGAGGCTGAAGGTAGCCAGGGGGGTGAGGGAGGAAAGAGGCTGGGCCTGAGACTGGAATGTTAAGCTGAAGCAGAAACAGCGTCAGAGTAACACAGTACATACTGATGGCACAGGACAACAGGCTAATGCTTGAGATGAGCACATACGGAACAACATTGTATATGATAATAGTTCCCCTCCACATAGTGTGAAAACTATTATATGGTAGACAGCCTAAGTATGTGCTCCTACATATACAAACTCTATGTTTCAGGGTACATAAAGTGGATTATACCAATCACTGTTCAGGTGCTGTATCACTTTACATATTTACATTGAAAGTCCAGTATTCTAGTACATGTGGTCTAAAATTCACACATGGCCACAGATGCCATGTGATGGAGGCCATGTTACACCACCCAGTCTGAGGCTGGTGTTATTTACACTGCCTGAGGAGAACTCCTCTGGCAGACACTTATTTTTTTCTTGCATTCATGTCAATGAATGAAAATACGTGGTATGTGTAGATGTATGTTTGATATCAAATCAGTGTTTCATTGTTTCTAAAATGCATGCCAAGACAATCACATTCAGGCTGTGCAATTTCTTTTGATACAATAACATTAACTTTTATATGGTCTACTGCAAAATTGAAAGGCATACATATTTACATATTTATTTAAAATCGTGCTTGATAGTAAAACCTGACAATTACCACGCTCAAAATAATCCTTCTGAAAAGGCCAGTAAAATGTACACATATTTATTAATAATTCTTACTAATTGATGTTGACCGTGCCAAGGTTATAAAGAGTGGAGCATGCAAGAACCACTTAAATCAATGCATGTATCTTGACGTTTAACCCTTGCATCAAACTGAAACCCTAATGTATGCATTTCATGTGACGCACATTAACTGGACCTCTGGATCATTATGCTTTCTCATGCATCAAACTTGACCTTGAAATTATAAAGTGTTTGCATGGTTAATGTTTTCCACCTTGCCATCGCAAACGGTGAACCAGTTCATATGCAAGTAAGACTTTTTTTTGCTGTCCCCAGTTAAATGTTGGGCATTTCTGACTGTGGCTGGGAAGCATATGCAGCAAAATGTTTGCTATACTTTTATAATTGTTCTAATACAGATTTCCTAAATTGATTTTGTTAACTCAATAGCACGAACTGTCCAAGGCTGTACCTGAGCCTGACCAAGTGGTCTGAAAACTGGTATGAACTTGGACTTCACCAAGCTTGGGTCAAGTTGCTGACCTCTACACTGCTTCAGACTAAATTCAAAGCAAAGTTTTGGAGAAAATGAACCAGTGTGGCCTCTCTTTCCTTAATATCTAACTGTGTCATTACGTTAGTGGACTGTTAGAAAACTCCCCCCATCACAAGGTTGGCTCACGCTGGACTGTTTAAGCACCTCGCCTCACTCCTCACGCCAATGCCATCCTTTCTATATTAACAACTGTAGATCCTTCACTTCTAAAAACAGATACAGTATTAGCAAACACCATTATACCAGACACGCACACAAAAAAAAAAAAACTGCACTCATAGACACGCTGACACACACACGCAAAATGTTTAACATCATTCCAAGATACGGGGCCACACAGTCTCTTTTGTGTATCCTCTTGGAAACCAAGCCGCTTGGTGTTTGCCTCGCTGACATTTGACGGGAGACAGATCGTTGTCAGAGTATGTCAACATCCAGCTTCACCAGTCCAATGCAAACAGCCTCCAGTGATCATGAAAACTGTAGTGTCTGACCACACGGCTGAGGGGAGGGGAGCAGTCTGTTTATCAGACAGACAAAGTGCCCTGCGGTTCAAACTCTAGAGGTTAGGACACCCCTGGTTGCCAAGTGATTCAAGGAGGGCAGGTGCAAAAGCAGATAGTACACAAAATAAAACAAGATGTAATGTAAGATTCCCAGCTAGTACATTGCAGCATTAATTTAGGTTTCCTTGATGATCCTCAACAAGCAAAGCAAAATACTCAATCTTCATAAAACAACCACCACAGTGAGTCACCGACAGTGGCATCGTGAGGAACTGGAGTTTGGCCTGCCCAGTGTGCGCCGCTGGTGGAAAAACTGAATCAGATACACAAGGAACTGACCACTGAGGAGTGAAAGAAAAGAAATAAAAAAGGAAATTACCTTAGTGAGGTTCTTTAAAATTATATATGGTAGAGAATTAAAAAAAAGAGTCTGTGGATGTTTTGATGAGTTAAAGCACAGAATTTAACTTAGTTAAAAGTTACAACACTTCATTCACATTCATCAAAGTAGTTTGTAGAAAAGTGTTTGCCATAAAACTCTTTGTTAGAAATACTGTCATCTTTCTTTGGCCTGTGGAAGATCTTTGGGTTTTAATAGATTAGGTGGGTGTTTAACAAAACACACATATTAACAATTTAATCATCCAATTCACTGATTAATTTTTGTCTTGCCATTGTCAGGCCTTATTTGAATGTAACAGCATGTGGTAGAGAGGCAAGGAGTCGGTCTACACACTGGGTGGACATGGTCTATTGTGTGCCAGGGTTGTTCAAGGCTCAGTGTTTAACCGATCCTGTACATGGCCTTGTCTTCTTGTGATGATGAATGGCCTTTTTGATGATTGGTCGCCCATGCCTGAGTGGACGAGACGCTCATTTCTAAGTATAGTAAGGGAATGTGAAGTTACATTTTCCACCTGCTGACCCCTGTATCTGATTACATAAACCAATTAGGAAAAGACAGTAATCCACCAGGCAAACACTGGTCAATATTAAGCTATGTCTGTTAAGTTAGTCTTCAACAGGTAATTAACTATTGTTCTGCTCTCTGAGGATCAATTCCCAGCCTTGTTGTTAGCAGGAACACAAAAATGAGGAGGGGGAAATAGACAACAGCTCCCATTTGAAATAAATGGGCACTATATGTCCAAATCTCAAAGAACAGATTGGTGCTAATGAATTAGTCGTATGGCATGCAGCCAGAGTCATAATCCGGCAATAACTCAGTTTGTCTCAATGCACTTACTAACCAGGCGCAAGCTCTACAGCAAAGACAGACAACACTTACAAATCAAAGTTCTGCTTCTATTTAGTGGATGGATATCAGGTCAACCCCAACAGCTTTTACCAATGACTTGAATGGAAAGCTGTTTCTGACAGCCCAAGAGAAAGAGAAAATCCTTCATTTATATTTAAACAGAACTAACAACCCCCACAAGGAGTCTGTTGCTGGTTGATGAAATAATATATATTTTATATATTTGAATATATATATTTTTTAACAACCCTATCTTAAAATGAGAATACACACAAGGCTTCTTCCACATCACTTCACCTGCATCTTTTCTTGTATTGCCCTGAAGTAAGAAATATATGTGACCTCTCTATAAATGTCCAGGAATATTTGCTCCATCTATTTGGCAGCGTCACATGACCTCTAACCTAGGACATCCTTCCTAGATCTTATTTGTATAGAAAGCCAATGCTCTGCCCAACTCTCAGGCTAGCTTCTGTTCCACAGTGTCTTCGCACTGTCAAAACCTCAGCTGTAGTGTAGCGCTGTAGCAGTTTAATGCTAACAAAGTAATTGCTTTTATATGTTTGTAAAAATAACAAGGTTTTCAGATTGTATATAGCAAAGAAAGTCGTAAATATCAATTTACAGATACATGCAGATCAATGAAAGAAACTGAAATGAAAGTAGAAATACACTAGTTGATCAGAGGGCTATCCTGGGAGTGGGGCAGGATGCAGCTCTCCATTGTTGGTAATCTAGGAAATTAAGACCATTTGAAGACACAGTGGAGTCCAATAAATACCAAAAAATTTAAGATTATTTAAAATATTGGCAAATGGATGATGGCAATAGATCATAATAGAAGACATAATACATGTAATACTATGGACTGACCTGTCTGGGACTGAAAATATAACAAACAGCTTTTACTTCCTATCCTCGTTGTTCCTGTAAAGTGTTATATGTTGAATGACTAGTTTTCTGTTAGAATATCAGACTGCTGCCTTGGTGCTTATATAAGAATACCTCTCTTTCACATCCAACCATTCCATTAGAAGTCTGGTCAGTTTTGATGGTTTAATAACTTGAGAATCCTTGAAACACATTGTGCCACTCAGTTTAATGTAGGCATCTTCTGTTGCAACATGTGTAGATTTTGTAGATAAGCCATAGAAGTATAGACAGAGTTTGGATTCATTCAGGAAGCTGCACTCTGGTTTTGATGCGTTATCTTCTGCAGATATGTCTTCCCAGTTTTAAACAAAGGGCATCCTGGTCAGCTAAGAAAACACCATGAACCTGCAACATCCTAGCTTTACTCCATACTTCCTCTATGCGCCCACTCTAGTCTTTCAACTACTAACAATTAAGTAAAGTGATGAGTAAAAGAGAATCCTCCAATGTAAACAGACTGTAAATGGAAAACAAACAAAATAAAGGTAGCATCTGCACACTGAGGGCAGCAGTCAATCAGCCCATCCTCCTGCTGCTTCCTCGCTCCTTTGTCACCGAGAGACTGTTTAGTCCTCCATAAAAGTCACCGGGGGAAGTTTATGGTCGACAGATGCTCAAGAAAATTAGTTTTTTTTTTTCCCCTCTTCCATCGTCTCCTCACTCAAGGAAGGGGCTTCACGGTCACCGACAGCGACCCAGAGTTAACCTCCCCCTGTGTTGCCACGGAAACGGAAGAGCTGAGAAAAAGGGAGGAAGCCAGGCAGTGGGGAGTTACGACCCGACGGAGCGAGGGAAGAGAGGAGCGGAGAGGAGTCTGTCTTTTCATGTATAATTGTCTCTGTCTGCCTCTGTGTCGACGCTGCCATCTTTCTTCCAGGCACAGGCACCTCTGACACACACACACAAACAAAGAAACACAAGCTGCTGCTGCGCTCCTGCACATCAGCCTGAAGCCAGCGTTATTCACTACTTCTGATCTGGCGGTCTGCAGTCAGACCCACCAGTCACAAGGAGATCTTTCTTCCGACACAGCTGGCTTCCTCCAAGATGGCGGGTGGGTAGTCAAGCAATTTTGAACCATTACATAGTTAAATTAAACAACAAGCTGTAATTATTACAGCTTTTTCATTACAGATGAGGTGACTGACTTCACAGTTTGTCTTCCCGGTGTTATATTTGCAACAGTTTGCAGAGTCTGATCATTCCTGCAATATTCCCTCAATCAGACAACGACCCAACAACACACACACACACACACACACACACACACACACACACACACACACACACACACACACACACACAGTGCAGTACATGCAGTCACATATTTCTGTTCTGCCCAGTGCAACCAAATCTAACACATCCAAATGCCTCCTTCAGTGCAAGGATTGAGAGACTCAGGACTCCAAGCACAATCCAGTGTTATCCACAAACAGCAGCTGGTTAACAGGATGCAGGCAAGAGTAAAAGCCAAGCGAGTGAAACAAGTGACAAGTGATTTGAATTGAAATACACCTGTCTCTAGGAGGCCCAACAGCTGGTTACTCAGCTTCCTGCCAAAAATGACATCATGACAGCAAACTGGAACATGCCAAACAAATCGGAGACAAGCTTTTTAAAAGTAGTAATCAGGGGAAGGTTACAAGGAAATGTCCAAAGCACTGAATATCGCTCAGAGCACAGAGTAAGGGTACAAAAACATGGCCCAGCTGTAAATCTGCCAAAAAAAACTGAGTGTGTGTGTGAGGTCAATAGAAATGGGCCTATGGCAGCTCATAAGAAGCTACGGAGTTCCGTGGCTGAGAGTACTTACTGTAGTTTCCATCAGGGGTTTTCAAAGTCTGACACTGTGCCCCCACAACACCCCAACATAATCCATTCACAGTTTGGCACCATTAGCAGTATGCCGAATTAGCTATTAGTTATTCCTGTTTGCATTGTACCCATGGATGTACAGACAACCATCACTGGATTACTGTGACACTGAAGAAAACTTAAAAACGTGATGATTCTCAGGCAAGTTCTGCAGTTATAAGGTGCGTCTTTTTTTCTATGATTTCGAAGCAGATTTATGGTTGCTTCTTCGCGATGGACATTAGAGATAAGCATAACCTTGAAAGGTGTAAGTCACACTAAATCTAAAAATATGGGTAATATGGGTCATATTTTTTTTAGATTTGACTGAGTTATGATTCAGAATGAGTACCGCAACTCTCCTGGGGAGGCGAGCCTCACATTTTGGAAACCTCTGGTTTAGGTCAAGCTGTAGAGATTTGCTTGTACTTTGACATACAAGCATTCTTTTTCTTGATCAGTGTTAAAAAAAAAAAAAAAGAAAAAAAAGAAAGAAAAGTAAGTAAGTCATTCAGTGCTGCACAACATGCTGTAATACACTGTACCCCTTGTGAAAAAATAGAATAAATAAATCTAAGGAGGGTGAACATTTATAGGCACTAACTTGTTGAATTAGATGTGTTTGAAGAGAATAAATCATTGTTGTGGACACAGAATGTAGTCAAGCTACTGACAAACGTACCTGGAGTCTCCTTTGCCCAGGTTAGCTCCGCCAGGATGGAGGATCGTCTGATTCTTCACCATCTCCACAACACATTTAGTGTTTAATTCCTTTTCTGTGGATCAGACAACACATATAGTGTTACAACCAAAGCACTAAACCTCCCGCCCAAAAACGTCTATGCGTTTCTGTCATCTTCTGTTTCAAGACAACATAGGGTGGATAGTGTCATGTAAGCATGGATATCGTAGTATCATCTTCACCGTCCTCAAGAAATACACCAATCTTTTCCCTAATAAATCTGCAAAAATGTACAAGCTACCCTGTTAACTTTAACACGAAACAGGCCCTGACACAGAAATCTTTACAAGCATTGGTCTGACTTACTTCTTTTAACAATTAATTGAAATATTATCGAAATAACAATATGGCCAAGTGCAATATCCAAATCGCAGGAGCTGCAATTTTTTGATAAAGGAAAAATGTGTCAAAACAATCCATTATAGATGAAGCATTGTGATGCTACGAATCATATTCTCCAGATGTAAGGGAACATGCTTGTTTGGTAGAGACCCCACCAAAAATCATCTTTATATTTTTTTCAGTGACAATGAAATGCAAAAATGACCACTCCCACTAAAATCGTAATATCTGTCAAAATAATCGCATAATTGCATATCGTTCAGCCTATTAGGGGTAGAGCAGAAGTTAAATAGCATAATAGCACAATAGCCTGTGGAATATCAAGTTCAAACAATTGTGTGAGTAGGCCAGGAAACACCAACCCACGAAATGACCTTTTACCTTGGAGTGAGCATTAAGCTAATCAATAAAACAGGACATGCCCAGGCAATCAGTTTCTCTCTCTCCCTCTCTCTCTCACACACACACGCACATGACTAAGGACCTCCCATACTAACCCTGGCCTGTTAGTGTCATGATGCAACACTTGGCCTTCAGAACACCAACTGGTCATTTCCAACTCAGCATTAGGAGTGGTCCTAATGCTTTATCCTCTCAGGTATTTAAGTCGATAGTCTGCACAAGTCAGCATATAATGTAGCTTATTTATCAAGGTTTTCCTACAAATGCAAGGAATGCATTAGTACAAATATGCCTGATCTCTTTTTGACAACTTTAAAATCGATATCTCACAATGTCCCCAGCATAAAGCGCTACATGTTTGTTTTCATAGCGGAGTCAGTCTTATAACCGTTTAGTGGAAGCCTTGCTGTGAAAGTAACCAGCGAAAGCATTGGAAAATAACAACATGAACCGCACTGGAAATTCATGAGGTTGGTAAGTCTCTCCATTCATCTGTCTTGCCAATGAGACCTAATGATGGTTGTCTGCACACAGGCTAGGTGCTGCCAGCATGTCCTGGGCATCCAGTTTTTGGCAGAACTGGTCATGCATTTTAAAGGAAAAAAAAAACCATTTAACAATTAGTTACTTGCAGAGCAGACTAATTTACCAGTAGCAGAATACCAGTCTTTTATTGGTGGCTGCTGCTGAATGCTTGGGTCACAGCCATGTTTTTTTAATGGCCAATTGCTGCCATTTATTACATTTCACCATTACACTTGTTACTGCGGTAAAAAGCTAAAGTAAAAATGTCACCAAATATTGAATTACCATAATTAAATTAAATCAGTGATTAATACTGTTTGTTTTGAATGAAAATAGTCTTTATCTTGGCCTGTAGGCTAATGAATAACAAAGGAAAAGATCATGTCACCCACATATTTTCTCTGCAATTAGGAAGCTTTTCTGTAAACGCAGGTAACAAAACTCAATGACTAATTCTTGCCATTTAACCTAGTTGATAACATTAGGATGGGACTCAGGAATTTGTGGGATATCCTCTTCTATTTGCCCCTTTCCACAGGAAGGTCAGAGGTCAGGGCTAGAACAGCACTCCTTTGGATGCAAATCAGTGTTCGCTGAAGGACACTACATTAGAGAGGAGAGTTACTGATAATAAATAATGTCCTTCAACAGTAAGATCTGGTTCAAGCCTTTCATGTAAACAAGCATCTATCCAGCTAAATTGCCCTGCAGAAGGAACCAGTAGTTTTCCAAAGCAGAACCTCTAATGCAGGGGTTTGCTGGGTATGTTATCGCTGTATTTACCATCACCATTTGGCCCAGTATTTACATATAGACTGCTAGATTTTTAATACGCAGTCATGGCCCCAATCATCATTTTCTCCATTTTGCAGCAAGCATGCAAGAGCATGCAACAGTTTTGAACTTTAGCAAATGTGTCAGGACAGGAAAAACAGTCTGTGGTTTCAATTCCTTTCTTCTACAAGAACTGTCTAAAGCAGTATTACACGTCTGTCATTTTATGATATTCATGCCTTCAGTTACTTTCCCTGACCAAGGCATGACTACTCTAAAGCAGGGATGAGCATATACAGTATAATGGACAAGTCAACAGTCAGCAGTTGAGCATGTGCCATTTTTTCTTGATAAAGAAATAGATTCTCAGCAAGCAGTGGCAACTTATACAGACGGCAACTTATTGCTTTGGTGATTAAGTATGAATGCTGTTGCAAGGAGCAGTGCCTGGCCTACCTGCCCACTGTGTTCATGCCAAGAGAGCACACATGCAAATGACCATTTTATCTGGCTGTAATGGCAGGTAGAATAAAGAATACACAAGTCACTTCCCAAGTACCTTTATAAAAAATGGAGCTCAAGTAGACAACTCTAACAATTATTTCCCTAAGTAAGATACAAAAGGGAATCCCAACCTGAGCAGCTCTATATCTGAGGAGAAGCTAGCTGTGCCTGTGCAAACAAGGAACATAATGGATTTGAGGCTAAATTGTCCACTTCGAGAGCCTCAACACTGCTGTTCCTGGCAGGAACACAGCCATGGAAACTTTGTGTCAAAGGTCAGAGGACCTAAATCACCCTCCAATTCTTCTACTGTCAAGGACACCACAAAGCAAAAAAAAAAAAAAAAAGCCGGGTGAGCCAACAGAGTGACAAAAAGACAGTAAGAGCGAAAGAACAACATAAAGTTAAATCGGGGGACTGACACAGGCATAGAGAAGTTGAGTAAGAAAACTTTCTGTTCTGCCTTCCCTTCCTCAGCTGCTGCCTACATTACCCATGTGCCCCTAGTCCTGCAGCTGCACATCCTGATTAGCAGAAGGGAAAGTGTGATGCGGTGTGGTTGGGAGGATAAATGTACCCATTGTTATCTGCCTCTCCTTGCTCCATAACCAGCTCTCACTTTCCACTTTCCGCCTCCTCTCCGGTCCTTCCCTGGGCTACCGGCACTGAGGTTTGGCACAACAGCCCCCCCATCAGCCAGGAAGCTGATTGGCCGTGATGTCGCCGTTGCTACGCCTGGGGTTGCTCTGTTCTTCGAAGGCCACACAGCCATGGGAACATGGAGCATTACGCAATGTTAGCAAATATTCATTCAGACTCACTCCCTTCCTGCCTTTGTCCAGCTAGGCAGCTACACTACCTCTCCTCCTCAACCTGGGACACACAGGGACAAGCGGCCTTGAGGTTAAAGAAGCCTGCTTATTATTCCAGTGTCACAGGTCTGAATCACTGCACCAGCTGGGGAAAAGTGAGTAAGGAAATTGAATGTGTACTCCTTTGCCCTCCCTTAACTACTACTAGTGTGTCCTGAAGCAACTGTCTGACAGCAGCAGACAGAGGAAGAGCTGTGTCTGAACTGAGCAGCCTGAAGGTGAGAGCATAGAGAGCATGGAGGGCAGTTTTTCTAAGGGCTGATGAGATTCGATTTTTCATTGTCACCTCTTCTGAACTGACATGTGATGGAAGAGTGTCCTACTCAGAGCTGATATGGTTTTTGGGGGGGCTATTTGAAATCCTAAAAGTCTCACGTTAACACTGGTACATATGGACAGAAGGGCCATTCAAACAAGGATCAGAAAGGCACTACTGGAAACGTGGCACTGCTGGTTCCAAACCCATTCCCACTGCCTTCAGTAAGCCATCAATTTGCCTGCTTGTTCCCTTTCACCAAAATCATGGTTGCCTTTTCTTGCCGAGCAATGGAAGACAGATGCAGGCATTTGTTTACAACGTTGACAGAAGAAGTCTTGCATGTTTGAAATCGTGCAACAGGGATGCTGGACATACGTAGTGAATAGACAAGTTTGTGTTCAGTGTGATGACGTTCAATGTCCCTGACAACCTCTGTAGTCTCATTTAGCCACTTGTTAGCAACCGCCTTTTTTAAGAAACGTAAAAGCTTCAAAATTCACGAATGGGGTATTTACTGACGTATTTTATGTTGTAGAACAAAACGCGAAAATCTCTTAAACTCGTGTTAACCACAGACCTTAAGCCATTCAAGAAACCCATTGACTTTGAGACGAGGGAACCGGAAGTGCAAAAATGCTAACTCATTTCCAGGTTTTAGGACCCATTCCTACAGCACTCTATGCAGGCGACTTTAAAATATCATACATAACAAGACTCTTTGGCTGACTTTGAACCATCTTCACGTCTACTTCTGAAAGCGGCTTTTTGTTGCTTGAATCGTGGATTAAAATAAACAAGCAGCGAAAGAATTTTGTGTTTTGAGTTAAATTATCACTGGAATTAAAAGGAAAACAAAAAAATGGTGCTTCAGTAAAGTAAATCTGGTGGACAGTCTGCCATCACCTGCACCTGTCAGATTAGTTGGATAGAAACTTGAAAGTCTCCTAATAGAGACAAAGCGCAAGGTGTCGTACTCTGAAAACCACGCCCACTGTAGGGCTGCTGAATTATGGCAAAAACAATAGTCACGATTATTTTGGTCAATATTGAGACTGCAATTATTTAACACAATTACTCATTGACCCTGGAAACATCACGCTTTTATTGAACTATATTTTTTTAACTTGTCTTTTTAACAGTGGATGTCCTTGAACTTGAAGTGTTGCGGTGGACGAGGTTGAGGGGGCTTTGTGTTTGTTTTTTCAAAATGCCTGTAGCTAGCTAAAAACATTAGATTTCAACATGTCAAAGGATTATATTTAGCACCCTTTGTCTACCAGTGGAAAAGGTATATTGACAAACTCAGTACTGTCGGTCTAAGTGTCCCTTCTCCTTACCTTGCTTTTCCTGGAGAAATGAGGCCATAAGTGAAATACTTTAATATAACTATTTCATCATTGTCATTTAACCTAACAAAGTACCTAAAACCTAAAAATCAGGCCTTGCATAGCTAAGTTTCAACTTCTACAGTTTGTCTGGCTAAATTAGCAACAGCAACTTATTTAACAATAATCAAAGCACATCGCCTCAGCTATGTGTCAGGATCCCACAGTTTTCCCATTCTTCCTGCAAATGCCTTAATGCCTGTATCCACTTTTGTCTTCTTAAAGGCTCCGTTTTTGGGTTCGGCAGCTTATAAAAACATAGTTCTGGGTTCTTTACCCTGTTGGTAGTGCATCCCACCACAAAGAAGCTTTTAGGCATGTTTCTGATGTTTGCTAACAGACCAATGTGACAAGGAGGCACCTTCACACAATACAAAGTCAACGGAGAGCGATGAATTGTTTTCCCCTCGTGGGCGGGACTTATTTTCACTCTGTCTCGATGAGTTGGGCCAAGTTCACACTGACAGCAGGAAGTGGACATGGGCATACTGGGAAGATGTCTGTCTACACAGAACTCTCACATTAGAAATGAATGGGATGTGCCAGAGGAACGTATTTACAGTAAATTCCTACCTCTATGAGAGATTTGAAGCGGAATTCCACAAGAGCTCATCTGTAGCCTTTCCATCTACATAACCACAAGCCTGATAGTTAAAATACCCATCATCAACTGAAATACACTGGGATTTTGGTGTGTCCAAAACAAATGTCTAACCTTGCAGGGAGCAGTCACTGAAAAATGTCATCTTGACTGCTCAGTTTCCCTACATTAGAGCTCATGGTAAATCCCTACCATTGGGAACAATGTAGTGATCCACTGCCTTGGTCTTGTGACCGACTTCTCAAGCTCAGGGGGGTGGGGTGGAGATACACGTGATTCATTCTGCCACTTGTCGCTCAACCACTCTGCCTCAGCAGCTCTCCTCCTCCTCCTTTCGTGGGACACATGGTCTCCCACGGCAAAAACACAACTTGGCAATCAACCAGGAAATGTCATCTTTGTGCCTCCCTGCACTGAAAATGTACAATATAATTGACCGCAGCATTTTCATGCAGATTTGTGTAACACTGTACCTTTGTTACCCAGGCTTTTCTAAAATTAGAGATGAGGATGTAACAATATGTAGACATGTTGCAGCACAGGGAAGATTGTTGGATACAAGATGTATAAGGTACATGCATGTTGGCCTAATGTTAGTGAGGCTGAAAATATATTACCACTGACCAACTTAATTTCTAGTAAATGTTACTTTGATGCCCCTGAGAAGAGTTTTTCCTGACATTTTACTGTTGTCCTCATTAAGATACCAACCCATAGCTATACTGTTAAACTACTGACTCATCCCGCTGTTGCAGCAAGTGACAGATGAAGTCAGGAAGCCATTGGCATCTGTATGAGCCAGTGAAGGAGACAAAGCGTCTAGACTTTCTAACAGTAGACCTCACACAGCAGCTCGGCTTTAAAACTAGCTGGATGGCAGGCAGCCATGAGGGAAGCCCTATGGCAGCACTGTACAAACATGTGCCATCCAGAACAGCCAGAATACAGTTTTTTTTTATGTGCAGAAGCTCATTTCACTAACGGGTGTTGATTTCTGACTGGCATCCCATTCCCAGGAGATTAAACAGGGAGTACTTTAGTTGAGTCAGTCTCCTGTGTATAGCATTATTGTGAAATGCAGTTTGTTTATAGTTAACCTGAGGTAATCTATACATCACACGAGCCTGAGATTGTCTATGACCAATAATAATCTGATTTTGGTGTATTCATAACAATAATCTGCCATTGATTCTATGCATAATATAGCCTACAATGTATCCATCTTGTTAACCTGAGATTCAGACTATGTAGACAGATGCAGTTTCCGTGTATGACATTAATTTTAGAGTTAGTGTACCAATAACAATCCAAATCTGAGCAGACTGAAGCCCTCTCACCTCTCCTGTTCATGGGCCGTACGCGAACAGCCACCTTGACATTGGCGTCGTCCAGGCTGGGCTCCCCCATACTGACTCCTTACCCAGGGAGGGAGGTAGCGCTGATCCAAAACAAATCAGCTCTTCAGCTAAATAATCATCCAAAAGCCTGGAAATGTTGCGCTAGCCGGACTGTCGGCCAGCTAGCTCCGCTCAGCTTTGCTCCATTAGACCAGACATGTCCATGGAAAACAAAAAAAAAAACCTGGGCAAAATCCCGCAGGAAGCCAGCCGCCGCCGCTTATCTTCTTCTTCTGCTCATGTTTCAGGCTAATTTAGATCCACAGAGGCGTGGAGGCTGGAAGGGAAAGAGAAATGTAAATTAAATGAGACATTACAGCAGCTGCTGGATGGGACTGAGGCTGAGCAGACATATGCAAAGACAAGGCAAAAAAAACGGGCTAGCCAGCTAATTTGCCAGGCAAACTGAAGGGCAGCAGCAGCGCCAGGAAAGAAGCAGGTTTTTTTTTTTTGCCATTTCCTACCATTGGACTACATAACATCCCCACACACTACCCAACCTTCGAGCTACGTACCTTGGTGGATTAATTCCAGAGGTGACACCGCTAACCTACACGTACAAACGAGAGAGATCTCCAAAGAACCGCCTGGCGATGATCTACAGCTTCCCAGCCGACTCCACCGTGTCCTCCCTCTGTGTCGAGCTACAAGCACCTAGCAGCATCCGCCCTTCCGCTTCGCATCACCCCTTCAAATTAAAAGCGCGTCTGTTAAGCTCTCGCCTGTCAAACTCAGAACTCGAAATAAAACATACTTAACTTTTAAGGTGAGACGACGCTTTACTCTGTTGTGTTACTTTATAGGTAAAACATAGATACATGTATTCCTGTCGCTTTTATTGTTCAGTGCCGCTAACATTAGCCATACCACCAAAGAAGACGTCCACGCCTGGTCACACACCTTCCACAACCGTTAACTTATGTTAGTAAACGGGTAATGTACTTCAACCGCATTAACTTATAAAAACCAAATACTATTTTAACTACAGATTCATTTTCAATAGAAGCACCTGTTTACATTACTCTATTCGTTTGTGGTTAAAACTTTAACTTTGTCCTCACTCTGCGGTCGCTGCAACCAGTTTCCACATGGGGACATCGTTACACCAGCCCAGCTGAATACCGTTAACGTCAAGTTAGCGGGTAAAAATGCCGGTCAGGCTCGGTTAGTCAGAAGTCCACTTATAATTTTACACGTTACCCAGGACAAACTGAGTAAAAAAAACAACTTACGCAACCCTTCTTTTGGATAACACATGGGGGAAACGGTGTTGTTACCAGATGTGTTCGAGACCCCAGTCGGTCACGCGACACTTCCGCTGTCCACAGTCAAATTAAACACTTCCCACTATACTTTTCAAAATAAACCCCCATAAATCATATCGACTCAGCCACATTATATCACATTACACTCAGTTCAGTTCTGTTATATTCAGTCAGTCACTCGTACAAGTACACAGTAAGAAAACACAAAAGCAAAACACTGAAAAACGCAGCATTGAAATAAAAACTAACAGTATTAACTACACTGCAATAAAAATGTCAGTTAGACATTTGGTTGTAAAACATCACAGTATGCAAACTATATAATTCCACACAGTCCGAAGAGTCACAAAGATACCAAATTCTGCTGACTTTCAGCAGAATTGTGGAGAGATGTTTATAGAACCTTGCACAAGTGGGGCAGCCATATAAAAAGCAGCAACATGGGTTTAAATATTCATTTAATGTTTAGTATCTATAAACAATGAGTTCATGATTAACGGAATCAAAGAATACTTCAATATTATCTGTGATTATATTCTGTACTGGTGATGGATATATTCATACATATTAGTAATGATATTAATTTAATATGATAATTTGCACACCACACCACATGCAAAACTCCCAAGGATTCATCAATATGAGCAATTCATCATCTGTACTGTTTCTTACAAATAAATAGAAAAACATGTATGGTATAGAAAAACATGTATTGGTATTTATTGCTCCATGACTGACATGCTCTGTTATTTTTATTTTTTTATATATTTTCTGTAACTTTTTTGGCTCCTAATCTAAAATTGCTGCAATTAACATTCATTAAACATTTACTATTGTTTAATAAAACATTTGTTGCCATGATTTTAATACAGAAAATACACAAACAATACAAAAGCAGTTGTAATTTTTTTGTTTGTTTGTTTTAGAATAAGCTATTATTCTGAAAAGCGCTTACCGGAAGTAGAGACACATCCTTTAATGAAACAAAGGACTATTGTCAATTTCGATTTCGACTGAGCTGTGGGCCTGTAAGACTGGGAGGTTTCTGACACCTGCTGAACACTGGTGGAACTGCAGGCAAAGGAGCAAACTGTCAGTAAGGATTTAAATCAACTTGTGTGGGCCCTGACTACAAAGTTAATACTATATTATACATATAATAACTTGTGTGCTATTTATAATAGAACACTGTCATATCATTTTACAACAATATAATATGAGGCATTATCTTGTGAGGGAGTGGTTACATTTTTGTGTTGTGTCTGAGAAAGTAAAGGCATGAGTGCCCAAACATTTAAATATGGGGATGGGGGTCGAAGGTTGAAACAGCGAAAGGTGAAACCAGATGGAGGTGGTTATATTGAGTTTGATGGAATCCATCAGCTACACTAGGACTAAATGGATTGTTAAACAGAAGCTGAGAAGCACTGCTTTGAAGCAAAAAAAGTAATTTATAATAAAGATTATGGACAACCTCATTAGTATGATTACACTCACAATACACACACAATCACAGATCACTGACACACTTTCACGCATTAAAAGTCAGTCTGGTTAAAAGTGTAAACTAAATGCCTCAATGGAATAACTGCTCTATCTCAGCATTATTTCTACCTGCTTATTCCTATTTGATGCAGAGTCTTATGAATGAAAGACGCATACCACACATATGTCTGAGAGTTAAAAGACAAGTGTGAATCTTTCAACTTTTTTTGTTAGGAAGAATAGACAATCAGTGTTCACCAAACAGGATTTCACCCAAGTCTATATACTGTAAGGAAAATTTCAATCAGCTTCCAGAGGCCACAAAGAGGAATTTGTCTCTTCACTCATCCCTTTTTGAAAGAAAATGCGCCCCTCCAAATGTTCTTCAAAATGTCTCATAATTTGTTTTCCTTACCATTAAGACTTAATGTGTAGGTTTAATATTTTAAAAACAGAGTAGTTTAACAGTTAATTGTGTACGTTGAGGGACTTTGGGGCATCCTTTTCTCATTTTGTTTTGTCATGTTCTCTTATTGGAAGCCAAATCTGACCACAAGAGTTTTCTAGGAGCAAGAAACAGCTATTCTTTGATGCGTGGAAACAGAGTAGAATCCAGATGAAAATAATTGTAAACCAATCTGCTCCTTTGAAAAAAGTAATCTGTGCAAATCTGCATCTTTTTCTGTCTTAGAGTGCGAGAGCTACACAAGAAAGTAAAAATAAGTAAAACTGTATTTATATAGCATCTTTCAAAACCTAGGTTACAAAGTGCAATAGGAGACATAGCAAATGAATACAAAAACAGTTAGAGGTATCACAAATCAAAATAGTGTACATGACTCAAGCAGAAAAACATAGATAAAAGATAGGTCTTCAGTTGTGACTTAGAACATCCAAGAGAGTTTGCTGACCTAACTCCCAGGGGGAGATTGTTCCACGGTCTGGGACCCAGGGCTGCGAACGCACAGTCCTCACATGTTTTTAATCTTGAACGATGTACAACTAGCAGGCCTTGTTCAGAGGACCTGAGGGGCCTAGCAGAATATCATATCTCAACAGAGGGGTCAGAGGAACAGCAAGTAGGGGCTTTGGTTTCTTGTTTGTGTGCTCTTGAACAAGCAGCATCTGATCTGTGGAGCAGTTGAGACCACTGGAGGGCACTGTGCTGCAAGATGTAGCAGCAGTGAAGAGTAATGTGGTGGACACTATGGAGAACAACTGGCGGTTTAAAAAACAGTCCTTGCAGAGAGTAGAGTTTACCACTTCTTAAACCTTTACATACTGTAATTCTTTATGGCATGGATTTAAAGTATATTTAATTAGAAGTCACAACAAAGTTAGAACACAAAATTTGATTATCTTTGTTAATAGAGGTGCTTTGCCTAATGATAAGGGAGTGGAGGTCTTTTCTCGAGATTTATGCAATGAAAGTTGTAAAAAAGTAAATTTATATTTGAAAATAAAATATACAGTATTAAGACTACCCTTATTTTACTGTGTAAAATGTCAATGTATTCTCTGTCCAAAGGATTTGCATGAGCCAGTATAAAAAGATAGAGCACCTTAGGATGTAAATGTAAACAGTAAAATTTAAAAAGTGAAACAGTAAGATGGCCAGTGGGGTTTCAGCATTTAAGTGTTTGTCAGGTGTACACAGTCGATAGACAGACACTGGGATCACTGAACATACTGTACACACTCATTCACAATAGAGAAAATATGTCTGACAACCATTCTGACCAGTTAAAGGTGTTATTGAAACAGTAGTCTATTGTCATTTGAGATTAAGGATATAAAGTCTGTAGTTGTGCTCCTCATGTGTTATGTGTTATGTAGACTGAAATGCAGTCTTGAGACATATGAGATATAATTCAAGCAGTCAGTTACTCAGAATAAAGTAACCTTACTCTCATGCAACCAAATACACAAATGTTTCAGGCAGTTAAAATGATATAGAAGATAGCTAATAAAGAAGCACAGACAATAGACATAGACAAACTGATTTTCCCCTTTTGCTTTTGCTATTCCTTGAAGGGCCAAGCTGTCAATCAACTGGCTTTGGGCGGGCCTTCCTGCCCAGGCTGAGTAATCAGTTCATGCGCACATGAATCCTGCTTTGGCAGGAGCTCAAAAGCCAGCTGATTGACAGCTTGGCCCTTCAAGGAATATGTAAACTTCCCACCATCCAGCCCCTGGAATGGGGCACAGAGTGCCTGATGGGGGACAGGTGAACAGGCAGGAGGTGGGATCAGGTGACTGGCAGAGTGGGAAACTTGCTAAGGGCGATTAGAGGACAGGTGATGGCAGTCCCTGTCGCCATCTGATGTTTCAGTATCAAGTCAAATGGATTTAAGCGAGATTGGCTCATCAAGGCTGAGGGAGTGAGTGAACAATGACATACACCCAAGGGGCAAATGTTACACAGAGTGCAATGTGAACTTTCATAATTTCCTGTGCAGTGGGCAATAGACTGATAAATAAGTGTAAGTAACACATTTAATGTAAAGGACTTTTTTATTAAAGTATCCCATTTACGTTTCTCAATTAATATGCCTTATGGGCAAGTGAATTTAATTTTCAATCCTCTGCTCCTCTACCCCTCGCTCTGCACGCGGCCACTCACGTGACAGTTACCAAAATACATGACTCCTCTTACATGTAGGAGAACTGGAAATAGCAGGTTTAAACAGAAGAAGTGGAGGAGAGAAGGATGTCACAGCTGTCACCATGACGCATTGTAAGTGACTGGATAAAAAAATCAAGTTATGCCCCACAGGTCTGTTTACTTTCTTTCAAGCTGGTTAATTTAAAGTAAATGTTTGCACCCCACAACCAACGGAAACCTGGAGGGCTGAGAGTGATTAAGGCTCCCAAGGGGTTTTCCTATGCAAAGGGCAGTGGCTTTGAAGAATATTAAGAACACCCCTACTGTTTACATTATTCAATTTCATTCAGCATCTTCCACTCAGGGTAATGAGGAATTAGCTTCTTGTTATCTCCCTTACACAGATACATACAGTAAATACATGTCAAATGAGAGGTCAGAGGTCAACAGGGCGAAGCACCCAGGACGGGAACGCACGGAACAGTTCAAGGGTACTACACCCTCAAATTCTGCTAGAACCCTCTCAAAATGCAACAGAGGAGTCAGGGAGCTACGACTGTAGAAGATGCGGCCTTGTGGCTACGTAGTGTTAATCATATAATTTTTCCAGTTCAGTCGTCCCAGCATCTTTTCACATGCAACTGTTTCCATCATTTGTTCCCTCCACATTTTCAGCGTAAGAGCTTGAGGCTCTGTCCAACACCTTCGAATCAACCGAGCCCAGGTTATTAAGCCAGTTGTTAATACTCTAAATGTAAATTGCTGCTAGCATGGCTCCAAAAACTGAACTATCCTTTTAGGATTCAGATATACAGGAGGTATTGTACAAGTACAGGCCATCTATCCACCCTTGCATTGATCAAAAAAGTGGGACTTTGCAAAACATTTCGTAAACATTTCTTGTGTTTCTGTTTGGCCACACAGCATCTTGTACACAGTGAGCCACTGCTAGATGTAGTTCAGCCAGACATAATGGGCCCATCCTTGGATGGATACCTGCAAGCTCACCTCTTACTTTCAACTTTACACTTACTCAAGGACACTTTTGTCTTTCTGCTCTGATTTGTAATTGCCTAATTTGTATTATATAGCATTAGTATTGAAACTTGTTTCCATCACGCTGGGAATGTAATGGATGTAGATCATTTTAGGTAACACTTTAAAATAAAGCCCACGATTAACAGTGTAATTTCATTGAATGATTCAGGTACCAATAAAATAATAACCAGTTCCTACTTGTAGGTACTGTGTAGGTAGTACTATATAGGTACAGTGGAAGGAAACAATACTACGGGGAACAAGAGAGTAACAACCAGCCATTTTAGAGGAAAGGAGAAATAAATTACACTCAAAGTATTTTTTTGTAAATACTGGGTATCTATGGGGTACAGTACTGGGAAACATAGTCTTGTTTCCTTCCACTGTACCTGCATTTAATTACCATGTAGGAACTGGTAAGTATTGTAATGGTACCTGATCCATACAACAAAATTACACACATTAGTTTCTGCATAAGATGTGCAAGCTGGGTTTTGTCAATCTCTATCTCTATTTGTAGTTATAGTTCTTTTCTAATGAAATTGCCTGACATGTTTTATTTACACATTAAATTTTTTGTGTGAAAGTAATGGTGGACATCGGTAGTTAATGGAGCTTTCTTTCTCCTGTTTTGTATTTCTTTTGTCCTGTTGTGTGTGGGTGTGTGTGGGTGTGGGTGGATGGGGTGATGTGAACGATAAGGGCGGAGGGGGTGGGGGTGGGGGAGGTCTGACTCCTTATCTGCTCCTTCGTTGAGATGACACGATTACAGTAATTGTTCCGGCCACTAATCAGACCAAAGCAGGAAGCTGAAAGATGGGTGATTCTCAACATTATCTAACAGGTAGCTTCATTTGAGCAACCTGATTGGTCACAGCTGTAGTCTATTTGTATGCATGTGTGTGTATGTTTTATGTGTGTTTGTGTAATATCACACTTCTGGAGTTGTCGATAATTCTTCTTATAGATGCATAGTTTTGATCCACTGTTTCTCATTAAAGGCCAATGGTATATATATATATATATATATATATGTTTTTTGTTTGGTTTTTTTGTTTGTTTTTTGACAGTGTTTTTGGTGTTTTGCATTATTCTCCAGCAATTGGGGCTTGGGTGCCTTGCTCAAACGCATGCTGACAGCTGTTACTGAGGATCAGGAGGGCACTACACATTCTTCCTCCCTGTGCAGGTAGTGATAATGTGATATATTAAATGTTCCACATACTCTGGACATTAACCAGCTTTTCTTGTTTCCTGGTCTGTCTGCAGCAGACAGCCAGCAGTCACAACAGGTTACAGGAGCCAGCTGTGATTGGAGCGCTGTTCAGTTGAATTCCCACAAGGCCTGGGGAAATCCAGACGGGATGAAGACATAATTGAGTGATGCTACCCTCCAGCGGTGTAGTGTGCACACCCTGAAACACTGTTTCAGTGCTTTTTTGATAATGATGTCTGCTACTGAAAACTGTTTGTACTTTTTAGCCCCCAGGTTATACATTCTCCCTGTCTGTCCTCACTCAATCAAAGTTAAATACAAGGCTGTATGAGACTTACTTAAAAATGTCCCCTACTATTATAACAGCCATTTAAATATTAAATGTCAAACGGAACTCTAAACACAGAGCAGTTTTGGCTCTTACCCAAGTTGGAGAACATCATTCAGTGACGTTTAACATATGAACGTGACCTGAGAGCAGTCCACCTGAGGACCTAGTCACGACCTGAGTGATGTGATGTCATCCTGTCCGTTACAAGAGGCAAAGTAATGCATCAAACATCCCACATCTCCCAACCCTCTCCGACAAAGCTCCAGCCAACCAAACCCTAATGGGATCTCAAATGGTTGCTTAATATAATTGTCTTTATTGCCTATTGCCTCTGTGCAGGGCCTGGTGGGGGTTAGGGCTGCAGTTAGTGTTGGGTGTGTGCAGGGGGGAGGTGGAGGTATGAGGCTAAAAGCAAAGCCCTGGTCAGGAGACAGTGGAGATTGCTCTTTATGGCTTTGGTGGCGGAGGCCCATGCCAGAATATAACCGTCCATTACAGCGGGCTCTATAAGGTTAATGACTTTAGCAGCTTTATGGCCATGAGCTCATTACTTAGACAGGCCAATCTAATCAGCAGCCGCACCAGTGACTACTGACAAAGCAAACTGGTTTGTGGGTAAAAATGGGCCCAAGGGTTTTCCCTGCGCAGCCCGGGAGACACCCATGATTTCTGTCTTGTGTAGACAGAAACTATATACCAAGGGCAGCACACATTTACATTTACATACATATAGACGTACTCCTGACCACACAGTAAACTTGAAGAAGAGGCTTTTCGTAAGTTTTGATGATTGCACTTGGACTTTTTTCCCAACTGACGTAACACTTATGTAAAAACCCAGGCTATGATGTACATACACTGACAAAATTATAAAGGTAGTAAAATGTCTGGTATAACATATGTGTGTCTGTTTTGGTATGTAAGTGCATATGCATGCTTGTAACTGTGTGTGTATTTTTTGTAGATACAGAATAAAGTTATTAAAGCCTCCAACCGACAGGCAGACTGATGAAAAACAGCAGCAGCAGCATCATCATCATCGACTGTTCCTGCCTGGTGCTTCCTGGGTCTGCTGTGTTCAATAGGGAGCTGCAGGGGTTTGTTTGGTTCATCTCACACATCAACCACTGACAGGGTTATTTTAAACCCACAGTTTGATGGTACACAGTGGTCTAGAAGCTAAGGAAGTGGTTTGTGATGGCCAGGGTAAAATGTAACGTTTGTTTCATCACATGTTCAGTGCACTTCATTTTGTGCTTCCCTTGTGCCACTTTCCACCATTGCTACTTCAGTTTCTGATTTCCTTCAGTATGTATGTTTTCCAACATGCATTTTGAGCCCCCGGATAATGTGCTTCACTGTGTTGTATTCACCTATGTGTAATAACGTGATGGCCACATGAAAGTTTTTCCAGTTGACAAAACCAAAATCCTGCCACACAGAGAAAACCTGTTGCAGTTTAAACCGATCGCCAGGCAGAATATTAATAGACATTTCTGCAAAGTCTCAAATTACGTTTGATAATGTTTTTTTATGTTCAATGCCAGAGTTTTATTTTCAAATTAATTTTAATTTCATTAAAATTAAAGAGCAAGTTAACACCAGCTGAAAACCTTGTTTTTGCCAACCTTCAGTGGTCTTACTTCTCCCTTTGCTGCAGTGATGTAGAAGTGTACTCCAGGGTGTGGTCAGTACACTATGACATCACTATTGGGTTTGGTTACAGGTACAATAGGCTTGAAACTTTCAACTAGAGTGAAACACGGCTGGTATTAAGTTACTGTTGAACTAATTTCTGCAATATCTGTGCATGACAACTACAGAACAGTTAGTTGGGGAAATATTGTGTTTATGGTTCATGTATGGCAACTTAAACACTTGGTTAAGGTTAGGAACAGATTAGGAGTTATGGCAAATAAAAGCCAATATTAATGGTTGACTGAACGTGAACTCCAGTCTCCTCAGCATGAAAGTCTAATGCACCACCCCGCCCTTTCACTGATACTTTCCACATTGTTACATAATCATCACACTACTTCACGCACTGCACTTAATGTTGGAATTGTAGTGCACTGCAAAATCATCCAATGTGAATGTAGGCTAATTCCTTTGGGATACAGGGCTGTGTGGTTGCAATGCAGTCTGGTCTGTACATTCTGTTCATTTTGTGAAATTCGATTTCTTTGATTTACAGTATATATTTAGTCAACAACGCGAATTTCATCTTGTTGAACTCTGCATTCGCACAGATTAATTTCGGACCCTCTGATCCATTTGAATTAATTGGTTTTGATACAAAATGTTGCCGTTTTCCATCCTGGTGTGTTTTCAATCCAGGCTATTTTTTACTTAGACTAAAGCCTTTGTGAGAGCTACAATAAATTAGCAGGGCTATTTATTGATATATGGCCCACTGGCATGTAAAGCCACTTCTAAAATAAAATGCTTCCAAAGCTTTCATAGTTTGTTTTTTAACTTCACTCTTCTTTTCACAATTTCCCCGTTTTCTCTGTCCACCATTTTCAATGATAGTGGAAATACCAGTCAATACACAGCATCTGTTCTCTGTGATTTTTGTTACAGTCCTTGAATCCAGCTCTGTTCTCTGTTTTAGACTGTTTTTACACTTGGGTATTAGCCTTAAATTAAGTGTTCAGTGCTACTCACCAAAGTAGGGCTGCGGCTGCTGCTGCTGCTGCTGTGTGGGTGTGCATGCAGTAGCGTGCGTGTACGAGCTGTGCATGATTGTAAGTCAGTGTGTGTGTGTGTGTGTGTGTGTGTGTTTGAGAGAGAGAAACAGAGACATGGCAGTAGAAGTGAAGCGTCCAGGGAACACTGGTAGATAACAGTGTTTCTGTTCTCTGCTCTGCTGAACACCAATCACTTCCTCTTTTAGATAAAGCCCGGAGGAATGAAAATAGACTGGTGAGTGTGTGTGTGTGTGTTTAAGTTTATGCAGGATTGTGTGACAATGAACCATTTACTGTTTTAGAAGTCCTGTATTAAGTATTTCTTCCGTTTTGCTGATCCAGCTGTCCTTGAGTCTCTTTTCTCATCTTGGTTTGGACTGACCCTCACCTGAAAAACCCCCCACAAACCATTGGGCCGGGCATCTCTCAGTCCCTGATGCTTTGGCCTGCTGTCCACATCCAGATTTCTTAGCTAATGGTTCTGACCTCTATTAGCGCCCCTTTCCGTCACAGACTCACCTCTTCCATCGGTTTCCTCCTGTTCTGCTCCCGACTCCTCCTGTTTCTTAAACGTACTCTTTCTTAAACTATCCTCTCCTCCTCCAAATCCAAGAAGGATGCCACTGACCCTCACACTGGCAACATCAGGACTGGATCAAGACATTATGACACTCCAAAGGGGTTAAACCATTAGTGGGACACAAAGAATATGAGGTTTGAAGTCTTGACACATGTCTTTATGGTGAAGATGTGACCTAAAAGGAGGCTTCAGCTTCGCTTTTACAGTACACCAGCGAAGTAACTCTAGATATGAAGATAAGAACATTTTATTTTTTTCAGCTGTATCTGTTTTATAGTACCTGCATTCTGGAGCTAGCGTGAATATGGTGCACATTTGCAGACCAGAAACATCCTAACTCGTCACATCTCCCACATAGTTATATTCTGTAACAACTACTTTTTGAATGGTTCCTCTATATCAGGTCACTGCATAAATCTGGTGGGTTGTGAGGTAATTTAGTGTTAAAGAGTGTAAAAAAAATACATTTAAGCTACTGCTCTGATGTTAGTCAATAGTTTGGATTTTTGGGAAATACGCTTCTTTGCTTACTTGCCAAAAGTGAAATGAGAAGATCTCATGTCTGTAGCGTAAAGATGAAGCTCCAGCAAGGAGATTGTTAGCTTAGCATCAAAACTGGAAGAATCAGGAAACAGCTAGCCTGGCTCTGTCCAAACATTAAAAAAAGTTAATTAACATGTGCTGACTATTTCCTATGATGCACTGAGCTCCTCTCTCCTCCTCTCCCTCTCCATCTCTGTACGCACTCTTATCCCATTAATGCTTGTTACTAACTCGACTGCTTC
>LKNJ01003657.1:0-41367 GCA_002120245.1 Maccullochella peelii
GGGGGTGTTTGAAACAGAAGTAATATTTGAATTTGCTGAATTGTCTTCATTGTAAGTTACCTTGTATAGAAAATGCCCCCTGTTGCAAAGAAGGTAAAAGAATATGGTAAAGTTTTGATTGATTAGATTTTGATCACCATCGGCTGTATATTCAATATTTTTGTCCACATTATTTGCATACTCATCTTTTTGCATTTGCACATAGTATGCAGTAGTAGTTATTCTTGTTACATATTACATTAAGGGTTAAATCTAAATATATGGATTTTGAGAGAACAATATTTGTCGTTGGACCTTTGTATGTTCAGGTTTCCTCCAGAGGTCCTTCTGATTTTGAGCTTAGATGCGTCTTAAAACATCTATATTTTGACATGTAATTGCTTTTTAAGGAGGAAACTGTGTGTTCCACGTTTCACTTAATGTTTTATTTGTTTATCCACAGCTCTTTAACTAAATAGCTAGAAAATAAAAATGAGACGTTCCTCATTATGATTTCAACTCTTGTTTCAGTCATTTGAGCCAAACATGCTCCTGTAGCATGGAAGCCTCTGCACATTAATCATACTCAGAATAACATATTAGATTATGCTTTTGTCTGGTGCTTCAGTATGAATTATTCTACAGCTTAGCCATAACTGCTTGCGACTTGGCCAGCATGTTAAGAGCTGGTCTCCCCCCTCTCTGCTGTCTCTGTCAGTGAGCTCTGGACAGACAGAACGACCCGTTACGATAATTGAATTCTGGTTTGAATGAGTAAGGACTTTTGTCGTCTCACTCAATTAAGCACAAAGACCACTGCTGGGTAGTTTGATCTGATTGGACATGTGCTGCGGTGCCATACTGAATGTTGTTCCTTCCAGTGGAGTGGATTTGTTGTTTATAAAAATTGAGCATCCAAATCAAATTTACTGTCAAATTGTTTTACCTTCTACTGCTTCCACATATTAATGCATATCCTTTTTTTCCTCTATTGTGCTAACTGATACAGAAATAATAGTGATTCAACATATATGACATGCATGAAAGCATTTACAATTTCCTGTTTTGAACCAAATTATTTTGCTTCCGCAGAGGCAGCAGGAGTGTAAAAGAGCAGATAGTGAGCAGAGAAAACAGACGGAGCTGTAGTTATCCCTTTGAAGGATTTGATTTAATGAAAATAAGAATCTCTTTTAAATTACATTTTAGTCAAGAAAGACAAACAACATGCAGTGCTGAACCTTTAATACAACTGACAATAATAGAAAAGGTAAAGACATGCTCGAACATTCAGCAAGGTTAGTCCACATCTGCTCTAATGTTGACTGTACGAAGAGTAGACAGGAGACAGTGTGACTTTTAATGGCTTTGTAAGAGCAATTAGCCAAGTGGTTATTGATCACAAAAGGACTGACAGAAGAACCTTCAAAAGATTCACTTTTCCTGTCAACGTTTTCAGAAACATAAACTGGGTAGCAATGAGCAGCTTCAGGTTACAGGTGACCCAAAAACAAAAGATATTTGATGTGTTCTTTTATTACTGGATACCAGTTGACAGTTTTCTTGAACCTCAAACCACCTTGTCAGATGTTCTAGACATCTGGTCAAGCTTTGATGCCAATGCTTGTTAAAAGTCTTCCAAAATTCAAATGTATAGAAAAAAGGCTCGCGTATCAGACGCCGTTTTATCTTTAGACTTGATGCATATTTTAGCTTAATGAGCATCAACATGTAGAAAGTTGCATGTCTTTAATTATTACAAATACCCTTCTATTCATCTATGGAAACTGGCTTGGTGGTTAAAGTTAAGTTTATAACTAAAAGACTGATACATTTTAGTCAGAGTTCAGATAGTGTTTGCACGAAAGGAGTAGAAGTATTATGGCAACAAGGATGAAAGAAAACATTGTTGCTGCAAAGACTTTAAATCTCTAAAAGAAGCATCGTTAGAGGTACCCTGTGGAGTTCACCAAAAGGCACTGTGTGTATCACTATGGCCTAACAAATGTATTAAATGCATTTCCTTCCTCGTAAAACATTAACAAATTCACGTTGTGGAGTCATTTCAAACCTGCATTGTTTACATCCATGTTTGCTTGCTTTCGGTCTGCTTCCTCCCTGCCTTTGGTGGGGCATTGCTACGTTTCTCTGCATGTTACCGCCACCAGCTTTTGATCAGTAGAAAAGTGTGAAACCATCTGCAGGAATGTGTGTTGCATTGCCTGCATGGGTCCGCATGCGCACAAGATACAAAGAAGACAGGGACCTGCTCATAAAAACATTACTCTATAGTGATACTTGTGGGCAAAAATCCCACAGGCTACTTTTAAGTGTGCATGGACAAAAAAATCTGGTTTCTCCAGGTAACACCTAAAGCAGGTTTCTCTTTGTCTGTTAACATCATAAAGGAAACCACGGTCCTCATTTGCATGACTTTTCAAAAATTAGATTACTGCCAACAGACCGAAATGATCTGATGAACTACTTATATGTAAATGCAGATGTTGTTGGGGGAAATGACCATCTGCATTGTAGAATATCGACTGGAACCAGTGTCATTTCATTTTGTATCTTGTTTTTGAAAAGCACAGTATAAATAAAGTTAATATTATTTTAAAAGAGATCATAATGCCGTCCTGTGCCATTGTGGCGTGGTTTTAGTCTTCATGGTTTGAGGTGAGAAAATTGTAGAGGTCGTGTGTTTGATTCAATTTAATCTTGTGGGCGATGAACTCAAGCTCTTGATCCCTCCAGCAGCGAGTCGCCCCTGTTATTAAGCTCAAGTGTTTCAGTCAGGGATGAAGACAAGGGAAGGGATTGGCGCAGCAGGTCAGACCTTCCCTGCAGCGAGATGCGGGAGGGTGGATTCTATGCGTTGGTCCAAGCTGGAGCGGTGCAACAAACTTGACAAAGAGTAATTGAATTGAAATAGCAGCCAGCTGATGTCCACTCTGGAGGATCAGGAAGGGGAGTGATGCAGAATATTAACAAACTGGAAAATCCAAAACAAAAGTCCATCAGTCAGGAATGAGCAACATTTTCCTCTCATTATTGATTTACTCAGCTTTCCATGTGACCAGTCAATGTCCATCATCAGACATGTGTCCTTGAGAAAGACACCAAACTCCATCTTGTTAAGGCATTGCAAGTCAATCTTAAAAAAAGTAAAATAAATAAATAAATAAGGACTTGAAACATGTTGGATATATTGAGTTTTCCAGAGTAGAACTGAGAGATTCTGGTCATGACAGGAGTAGGAGATCTGGGAGCTTGTGGAGGACACTGTGCTGTGAGGTGGCAGGAGAGGTCGAGGAAAGTATGAATAACCCAGCATGGTTGTGATCCTAGAGTCACAAGAAGCCTCCTGCATCACAGTTTAACATGTTTGTTTTGGGCGAGATTGATTTGAGAATACACTGACATGCTGCACAATCGATTGGAAAAGGGATCAAATTGGTGATGTGTTGTAAAGGACCATGCCAGTGTGTGTTTGCAAGTAGCTCAACTACAAATCATGTATATTTCATCTTGGAACACTAATGGCTACCATTCGAGGCAGCCATTGGTTTCCATTTATCTCTGTAAGATCAATTAGCTCGTGTTGAAATGATTAGTCGAAAATTAATGGACAACAATTTTGATAATCAATTAATCATTTAAGTCAACATTTAACATTTACTGGTCCGATGGTCGACTGAGCCGTACAACTAGCAAACTTTTAGAAATTCACTTGAATTACATAATCCCTCACACATCAAATTAGCATTTATTTTGTTATATTGTTGTTGTGTGATAATGCACCTTAAATACAGATTGTTGATCTGAACTCATCATAACGTAACTTTGACAATAAACAATTCAGAGTTGGTGCACTGTGATGGATTAAACAACTCAAGCAAGTTTCAGTAGTCTGCCATTTGATTTTCAGACTGTACTGTCTGGAACGATAAGACAAATAGGTTTGGAGGTTTTAAAACGCAGCAGCATGATTTGCAACATGGTTAGCTGGGATGTAGTCTTGCATAGCCAGACCTTTCTCCACACTTTGTTTTAGCGCTGTGCTAACTGTAGTAAATAGGTGAAACTGTTTAAAACAGGCAGGTACGCAACTGCATTCAGGGTTCGTAAGTTTGGAAAAAGCTTAATTTTAATCGTTACGTTTTCAAGGTTAGGAATATGTCTGAATTTGAATGTAGTCCTTGAAAAATGCTTGATTTTTCAACAGAATCTGGTGTTTCATCATCGACACAATCACTCATGTAAACCAAAAATCTTTTAATATTTCAAATTAAATGATCCCGTCGTCATATTTGTAGCACAAATGTAATAGCATAACAAATCCAATTTCAGTCTTTGTCATTCAGCTAAGCATGATTGACATGTCGTGTTCTCTTTGATGCCATTTGCTCTCTCTGGTCTCAGTGCAGCCTAGAAACTCATGAAGTTTGGAGTCGTTTTGTGGAGTTGTTTTGAGTGCCATTCTCGCTCCTGAACTCCTCACAGAAGAGGATTCATAGCTGCAATTTATTTATCTATCTGCTCGTAAACATGAGTCTGACTGTATCTCTACTCCGACTTCTTTTTCCTTTTCTCTTTTTCCCAGGTGTACCCTCTCCCTCCTTTTATCTCTCTCTCTCCTAGGATTCATGACCCAGTCAACATACCCTACAACCCTCTACATACAGTATACATTGCTTCATGTCCCTCTGCGTCAGTCATCCTCCCACTCCTTCCATTTTCCCTTTCTCTACATCTTAACCTTTTTTTGCTCTCCATTGCTTTGTCTTTATCATGTCTTCCAGCGATTTGTCTTCCTCACGCTGTTTGTTTCATCTCTCTGATTTGTTGACTGTGTCGGCTCATCTGATATTTTCCCTGTTCAGTTACATAAACACCAGCGCAACAGCTTTGACCAGAACCCCCCTCTGATATCGTCTTTATCGCTGCTGACTCTGTCTCTGTCTCTCTGTGTCTCTGTAGGTGTGGATGTGTGGTGGTCGGATGGAGGACATCCCTTGCTCCAGGGTAGGACACATTTACAGGAAGTACGTCCCCTACAAAGTTCCTGGTGGGGTCAGCCTGGCCAGGGTGAGTCTCGTTTTATATCATGTTGATGTGGACACGACGACTTTCTTTGCAAAAATACAGGTCTAAAACACTCTTTAAAAGTCTCTTTATTTCCAACATTAGTCATTTATTACATCGTGCTACAAAAAAGAAACAAATGTCTAAAAATATGGAGAACACTTCTATCTAAAATATTAAAGGGTGAATTTACCCAAATTAAATAAAGAAATAAATAAACATATTTTCTTACTAAGTGGATTCTAGAGCTTCAGACTTCTGCTGCAACTCCAGTTGTATTTTCTACCGTCAGAACAAAATAGTTCCTAATCTAAACTGTTAACAGCGACATCTGAGTTGCATTGTGGGTAATGTAGGCTCCAGGTTTTGACAAGGAAGAAGAATGTCATAAAAAAGACACTCTGGTTTTGCTGAATCGATTTTGATTCCTTTTTTTTTATTATTATTGTCCATCTTGAGTCTAAAAATGTTATAGACTGTTGTAGTAATCTTTTTAAAGGACATAAAAGACAAAATGACATTATCTAACCTAAATATAACTGAACGATATGAAAACAGAAAATGCTTTTCTTTGGTAATTTGGGTTAACCGACAACATAAATCATCATTTCAATTATTTTTTGCATTGGGCACCACAATGACAATGATCATTAAAATCATAATTTTAGCACCCTTTCATATCTTTTAACTTGCGGTGCACGTATCAAACCCGTCTTACAGTTTCCCAATAATGAGCTCACGTTTCTTTATTCCATATGATCTTTCACACTTCGACACAGTATGAGAAGTTTGTTAAAAATTGTTCACCTGGCCTGTAGCTGAACACTATTCATTATGCATGACTCAGCCTCAGTCTGACACCTGGCTCTGTTTGGCTTGGCTGAATGTGTAATTAAGCCTCTTGGCCTTTGTTTTTGCCTTGTCGGCCTGACCATTAGCCCCTCGCTGCGGCTGTATTGAATGCTGATATCAAACAGGCAGCAGGTCTAACCATACAGAAATACTTACTGCACCTCGGGCTGTGGTGAGTTCTGTCTTGTCCCCTGTGTCCTTCTCTGCATAGCAGTTTAAAAAGAGTCAAACATATGAGCGGGCTCTCCCTTTGAGCTGATTGGCTTTAGCTGACTGGATGACTGGTGTGTTTGCTTGGTATCGTCAGGAACGGATGAGACTGTAGTCGAGATAACTATACTGTGTGTCTTAATCACAAATACAATCCGTTCTGATATCATTTGGGTTTTTATTACTGGCCTCATAACAGACTTGACACTCAAGATAGAAAAGTAAATGCCACAAATGCAAAGAGCTGCATTGAGAGTAGTTTGGGTGCAGATACAGAGTGTGTGGAAGGAGAGCTCTGCAGAAAGGTTTTGTGGGCGACCGAGAGGAGGAGGAAGAGATTTAGACATTTTCTTGATGTTTTTTGGCTGTTTTTGGTCACAAAAATGACCTGAAATAGCTTCTGTGAACACATTTTGTTTTCATCACAGACTGTATATAAAGATGGCCGACGTGTCTCCACTTCCTCCCACTGTACAAAAATTAAGCCAAAGTATCCCGGATACGGGAGCTGCCATCTTGCGCTGGTGGCGTCATTTGGAGCCAGAGTCTGCGTAGTATCGAGGTCCCGCCCGTACACCCGCCTGAACCAATCACACCACACTCACAGCTGTCAATCATGATGTCTACAAACATCAGCGTGATAAGAACGACCTAAACTGACAGAAACCATCTTTGGGAACATTTTATTTGACGTGTACTTTGATTTTTTTTTTCAGTTTGGCCCATGTGCCATCCGCTAACATGGAGGGGGCGGGGCTTATGAGCTATACTGCAGCCAGCCACCAGGGGGCGATCAAGTTGTTTTGGCTTTACTTTTGGGGAGCCGTCATGTTGTCCGTCTTAATATACAGTCTATGGTTTTCATAGACAAGTGTCAGTTGATTTTGTCCTATTTATTAAAAAATGTCTTGTGCCAGTCTCTCAACTTTATGGACGTGCTATACTAACTCGCTGGAGTCAACAAAGAGTTTAGTTAGTGTACGGTTTTGGTCATGCTTCACCAAGAGAAGCTTCAGTCTAAAAATGATTTGCCTGAGGTGAGAATTAAACGTCTTTCTTTTCCTCTGTGCTGTTGATGTTGTGGCCATTTCTCATCCATATAATCGTTTACCGGTGAGAAAAGCATTTTCCTTTCACTGTAAGTGCCAGTGATGTCCTCTGTGTGCGCCTTAAGATGCCATAGTTATTTTACAGAAGACTCCCTTCAGCAGGTACAGATACTGAGGGCAAAGGCCCTCCACACACACACACACACACACACAGTCACCATGGAGGGAGATCGAACCACTGAACTCCACTTCACCTGGAGAGCCAGGGTTTTGCTGCAGGCAATGAGCTATGCTACCGGGATTCTCTGTGTGTGTGTGTGTGTGTGGCTGGAGGCTTTTTTCCTCTACATCCGTACCTCCAAAGGCCGGGCGATTTGTATTTATACTTTCCCAGGAGGCTTGCTGAACCTGTATTCTCATTCATTTCACCGTCCATACCTCCAAGGCTGCCACCATCTGTATTCTCAGACATGCGTCCGTACCTCAGAGGCTGACAGGCGCTGTGTTTTTTACTCTGTTACACCTCAAAGGCTTCAGATGGACACATTTCCCATTGCTCAGCTGTAAATCTTAAAGAACCTGTTGAAGAAGCTGTTAGAAAAGAACCTACTTATCTTTTTTTATTCAACTCAGTTTCATTCTGAAATGAGATGCTTTCATAAGGACTGAAAGAGCCAATGAAACCAAATGTTTGACACCATTTCTTTATGAGTTAAAGTGTTTTGCACACGTTTTGTCCAACATAAAACTGCCTGCCATTTCAGGGTGGTTTTTTTGCAGTTAATTCCAAGCTGCTTTTGTAGTCTAGTGTGATACGATATAAACACTCATAAAAAGACATTTAAAGATGAAAGAATAGCCCAAAAATAGCGCAGTTGAGATTTTTTTTAAAAACCCAAAAGGTGCTTCTCATCTAAAAACAGCAAAAATGCAAACACACAAAAGTAGCTCCCATGCCAGCATACGTTGTGGGACACGTATGTAGGCCACACTAACAGGCAAATGATACAATATAAAGAAGGTCGGTTTCAGGATATTTCTGTCTGACAGTTTTTCTTCTCAGTTTGTTACCTGCATCTTAAAGTTAAAATTATCTATTCAGTTGACACAGTATCTTCCCCAGGAAGTGGTCTTGTTAAGGCTTAACAGCAGACCTGCAGGTGGCTCAGTGTTCAAATGTAGTGAGACAAGAGACGAGCTGCTTCATAATTCTTCCCGTTACACTTCAGGCTTCCATCACATGATAGTGTTCCTGTTCCTCTCTGTCACAGTGAAGGTTCAGTAGATGCGTCCGTCTGGCTCGTTATGAATATCCACAATGTACACGTTTTCGCTGTCCAGCTGATGCTTACTCCTGATAAACCCTCCTTGAAGTTTCCCTTTTGAAGTGTCTCAACATTTAGAAAGACATACAGACATTTTCTACATTCTTTCAAAATGTTTTACGCTGTACTGACGGTGTCACATACATGTCCTGCAACACTTTATTGAAACTATATGATGTTTAGTAAAATATTCAAGCACCACTTGTCTGCATTGTGTTATACCCATTTCCAACTAGTGCAGGAAGCCGTGTGATGTTAGTGGAACATTTGGGAAACAACTAGAATTTAAAATAATGATGTTTTTCCATTTGTGTTTTTTGTGCTCTGGGAACCGCCAAACCAGACTCTCGGTATTCATTGAGTTCTTCAGTATTTTTTTCTTGTCTCCCCTTCTGGGACATGATGACAGGTCCTGTCTGATGACTGGCTGACTTTCTACTGAGCGGCTTTGATCATTTTGTCATGTCACATCAATCACAACATCAAGGATGGCAGGATGTACCGATGACTGCTTAGTCTGTGTTTCCCTGAAGACATGATGTCCAGAAGCACAACGAGCTGCTAACAAGCCAGTCGACTTGACGACTTTCGATTTCAAGTGCTTTCTACTGTCTGACACAGTGAAAAAGAATCACTGGCATTTACACCAAATAACATTAACAGCATAACTCATCTTTTCTCCAGACTGTAAACTCTTCTTCCTCCTCCCTCTGCTCGTTGGTGAGGCCCTGCATCTTAAAGATAAACCTTAACAATACAAAGCAAACACTGGATGTCTGTTTTATTAAGATATTAGTCTGGAGAACATCGAATGCCCCGAACCCAAAGAAATGCCCGTTGAGTCCCTGTTCTTATTGTCGCTGTGGCTCTGATGTTTGCTGATCTGAATACTAAGGTTTTCTGTAAGTTGTCGGGTGTCAGCTAACTGCCTGAAATGTTGAATGAAGACAAAAGTGTTTCACTCTGATTTCAGAACCTGAAGCGCGTTGCGGAGGTGTGGATGGACGAATACGCTGAATACGTCTACCAGCGTCGGCCCGAGTACCGCCACCTCTCAGCAGGAGACATGACGGCCCAGAAGGAGCTGAGGAACAGTGGTTCATGAGCGAGGTGGCCTGGGATCTGCCCAAACACTACCCACCGGTGGAGCCTCCTGCTGCAGCCTGGGGAGAGGTACAGTCAGCTTCCATACCTTAAACACATAACGAGATGATTTCATTTTCATAGACGGTACACAGTGAAGAGTGACAAGAAGAGACAGTGAGAGAAATGTCTCAACAGTAGAAACCATGACTACAAGATAATCCACCTTTGACATCGGAGCAGCTCACCTGGTCTGTGCTTTAGAGAGAGTGCATTCAAGTCGGAGGGGAAAGCAATCATCGCTCTCCATTGACTTTGTATTGCGTGAAGGTGCCTCCTTGTCATTGATACATGCCTAATAGCTGCTGTGCGGTGGGATGCTCTACCAACAGGGTAAAGAACCCAGAACTAAGTTTTTATAAGCTGCCGAACCCAAAAACTGAACCTTTAAGACGACCAAAGTGGATCCAGACGTGAGGCGTCAGCAGGAAGAACAGGAACTCAGTGGGATCCTGACTCTCAGTGTGTCTACGTGTCTCTGCTCAGTCAAATATCCAAATGTCAGTTTCAGGCTAATTATATCGCTGTAAGTTAAGCTAAAGCAACTTGTGTAGTGGAATGTGGCTAAATCAGAAAGCTATTCAGTATTATGTTAGCTAGTGCTTTAGCTAGCTACAGTAGCTTAGCTTGAGCAGGGACACAGACAGACCCACAGTACTGAGTCTGTCCTCTCTGGTAGACACAGGGTGCTAAAATAATCCTCTGACAGGCTGAACTCTGATGTTTTTAGCTAGCTGCAGGCGTTTTGTCAGCGTTTCAGCCCCTGGTTACATATTGTGGCGCAGATTGTTTTCCCCTCCGGTGGGCGTGGTTTCCAGAGTGTGACGCGTTGCACTCCATTTTTTTGTGACAGCCAGTTAAAGTTTATGCTTGAGAGAAACTGCATCCATGGCTGCTTTCTCTTTCTCTCAGCTACCTTTAAAATGTAGCTCTCTCTTGGAACACGTTTTTGTTTGAGCTGGGATCATTTCTCATGTGTTGTTAATGAGTCATTTATACAGTGGCTTGGTAGGAAACCAAATGTTGATATTTGATTCATCTTTATTATTTAATATCACATTTTATAAAGTTAAAACATAACACTCTCACATCACAGGAAAAAACTTTTTTATTTTGATATTTCCTTTAATCGTGAGCTTTAAAAGCCAGAACGTACCATGCTTTTAAATTATTAATTGCTTTAATTTGAAAGTTATTTCAATATAACCATCAGACCAAACGATCAGGGTCATTAGTAACAGCCTCTTGAGTTATTTTACAAAAAGCTGTCTGGCACCAGGCGGCTGTCTGATTGCACTCACATTCATTTAATGTGAATCAGAGATGAATTTGCATGTTATCGCCACCCAGATAAACCACACTAAGAGTGTAATTCCACATCTTGAATCTGCCTCAACAGTTTTGTGTGTAATGTCCTGTGTGATTGTGGTATCAAAAGAAAACCTCCAGTTACTTTTACAGACTGTTGTGTGTGTTTGTGTTGTAGATTCGTAACGTGGGCAGCGGCATGTGTATGGAGAGTAAACACTTTGTATCCGGGAGTCCCATCCGCCTGGAGAGCTGTGTGAAGGGGCGTGCCGAGGTGAGCTGGAGCCATGGACAGGTGAGCAGCAAAATCATTCTGACTATAAATAAACAGCCTTATTAGAGGGATTGGTTTTGAACTAATGCAGAAGACATAACACTAATTACACAGAACAATCAAGACAAACAGGACCGTCTTAAACAAATGAAACCGAAAGACACTAATCTAATAAATGCATGCAAACACTTTAAATACTCAAAATAAGCAAATGAGTAGATGCAGCATTCGTATTTTGAATAGTTGATAAGAGCTTTAGTGAATCACTGGATCGAGCAGATACGAAGTGTTTGTTGTACAGTGTGTTGGCTTTCTTGTATTCAATTTCAGTGGAATATTAGCGACCTGGGTCCAGAGTTGGGCTGGGTCCAAATGACATCAGTCTAATCTGGTCCAGGTAGGGTCCTGTTTTATTGCATCGAGGTCCACTGCAGTTTGGATCTGGTCTACTTGTGTGTTTTTTTTCAAAAGAGCGTTTGGTTCCAGAATCGTTCATGTTTCTACACAAAGAAGTAAAACAAGCCTGCATTTTCATTCGACTCTTCATTTATACTGTGTGTATATACAGTATACCTGCACCAAATGTACAAGACTTTGGTGGATCCCTAACCATGTTTCATCTTTATACACTCAGTAAGAATATAAATGACGAGCTACAGCTCAGATATAAGCATGCGTATCATGTAAGATGTTTATTATCCACAGAGGCTGCACTGGTTTCTGATCCTCTGTTCAGGTTTCTCTCTCTGAGTTCATACATTTATAGATTCATCATAACAGCCAGAATGACCAACACAATACCAGCCAGTAATGATGATCCAAAGGCCACAAATTCTCTTCAACAACGTTACAAAAGAAAAACTGTATAAAAGAGCTTTAATTATGTCCAGCCAGTAAAACTTTTCTTTACTTATACAATAATTACAGTATTGGATCCAGTGGCAGCGCAGGATTTTTAACTGCTTGATGGAGACGATTAAAGGTCATATTTTTAAACTTTTAAAGACCATAAAAGCTGCGTCGCCAGTCCGTCTGTTTTGATGAAACTTGAAAGGTTGATGCGCCTGACATTTGTTTCCTGCAGGTGTTCACATTCGGCTGGAGAGAAGACGTCCGGGTGGGCGACCCTATGCACACTAAAAAAGTCTGTTTCGACGCCATCTCCCACAGCAGCCCCGTCACCCTGTACGACTGCCACGGCATGAAGGGCAACCAGCTGTGGCGCTACAGAAAGGTACGGCAGTGTCGAAGCATTATCTCTGTGCGTCAGTCTGAACATTTTGCTCTCTCTCCCTCCCTTCCTCTTTCTGCACAAAACAACACAGCTCCCAACATAATTGCTATAAAATAAATGACTCCAGGGCTACAAAGTTCTGCACATTTAAACAGAATCTACCCTGAAGCTGATGGATATATTCATAGGACCTCATTATGCTGTTCTTATGCATCTAAGCTCAGAGTTATTACTAAAACATACAGGAAGCCATTTTTGTAACATTTCTAGGATTTAATGTTAATTTAATGATTTAATGTCACAAACAAGCTTGTTTGCAGCAGTAAACAAGACAAGCCCGTAGTAATGCAGCAAAACGTAGTTTAAAAAAACACAATAAATAAATAAATAAATAATAATTTGAAAGGCACAGCATTTCTTGCTGCATTGTAAAGGAATGCAGCATAATAGATGTCCCCAGCTGGAGTCATAATGGCAAGACAGAGAGTGGCTCTATTTTTCTTCTTTTTCTCATTTTGATCAAAATGCATATCATTTTTTATATTTTTTATTTTAGTCCAATTTTAACTGGTAACACTTTACTTGAACCTTCCTTATTTAGCATTTATTTATTTAACAGAAAGACACGTATATATAATGTAGCTGATATAACTCCTCCTTTGCATCCGAAACTGGTGTATAAAGAGTTGACAAATGTTAGCACAGTATAACATAGCTGTGATCATATTTAAATGATATATAATACAAATCCTTACAGTGTGTTGGAAAGCTTTCATTTACTGTCGGTACACATCGTTCACAGGCAGGTTTAAAACTGTTTAAAACTTGTGAACACATCTGGAGCTTGAAGGTTTATTCTTGAATTTAGGAAATAGTTTAATAAGTAGATATTCATTTGTTTAATATATTTATTAATGCCATAACTAGAACTCGCATAATAAACATAATGAATATATAATAAATACATTCTTATGACAAAAGTCATAAAAAATTCCTTCATGTTTTATACGAATATAAAACATGAAAACATTTTTATGACTTTTTAACTGTCTTATATTATTTTGGGGTCGATGGTCAGGCCAGCAGCTTGTATGGCAGCTCGCTGCACAGAGTTAAAGAGTCCTTGTATCTGCTAATACGTATATTTTAGTGTGTTATAAACATGTATTAATTGTTATACTGCTGTCCTTAAGTGTTGGGCGTCAGAATGTCATTGAATGCACCACCAAAAGGGTTGACATGGCACCGCAGGGTGAGACTTGAGTTGAGACTCGCTTCAGGTTTTTAATCCATCACAGTTGTTATATTCTTTGGAAAATGGGCTAAAACTTGCAAAACCTTCTTTTGACAATCCTTCCTGTTTCTCCGTCCTGCAGGATAAGAGTCTGTATCACCCCATCAGTAACAGCTGTATCGACTGCAGCCCGAGCGAGCGGCGAGTCTTCATGAACACGTGCAACCCCTCCTCTCTTAGCCAGCAGTGGCTGTTTGAGAGAACCAACACCACCGTGCTGGAGCACTTCAACCGGGGCGCCAACTGAGGCCCTGCAGCGTCCACATTCTGACTCACGCAGACGTGGATCTGACTGCCGCTGCTGATGCTGTGAAATGGAGTTTTTACATTTACTCTGGCTCCCCGTTTACCTGGCGCTGAGGTGACAGCTGTTTCTGTTCGGGGTGCTCCGAGTGAGGCAGGATGGGATACCGCGGGGGAAGTTGGTTAAACACATCAGTTAGAGGAAAGACCGAGTTGAGCTCTGATTGATGGGTTTGTGTTTAAAAGTGACTTTGTGTGCGCGATGTTTTTGGGGTCTGTCTCACTTCCTGATTTTGCCATTGATTGGTTCTGATCTGACGTTCCTCTCTTCTTTTCTTTCTCTTTTTGTCTATTTAAAATTTCCTCTGCCTTTCCTTATTGCCTCTCTTTCCCTCTCCGTCTACCTGCCTTTATCCTCTGTCTCCATCTCTTCCCCTCCTGCCTGCACGTCCGTCTCCATCTGCCTGCATGACTGCATCTTTGCCCACCTTCTCCGTTCTCCCTCTCAAATCCCCTTATGTCTCTCCAGCTCTGACAACCTCCCTGGGGGGGGGCTCCTGCTGAGCCAAAGTCGTCCTGACACCTGGGTGAAGCCAGGCAGAACCACTCTGAAAATCACCTGGTGAATTGATTCTCCTTTACAACCCTGATCCACCCTCTGCTCCCTCCCTCACCCACCCTTCCCTGTAGTTTCTCCTCGTCTGATCTCCTCCTCTGTGGGCAGAGCTGCTTTGAATGTAGCAGCTGGAAGTTACAAAGAAAGTGTAAGGGAAAGAAACGTCAACCTCTCTCATGCCCCTCGCTCCCTTTTCTTCTGTTTTTTACTTTCCTCGCTGTATTTCTCGATGAGTCGTCCGGAGGTTTGTCACTGTGCTACCCAAACGCCAGGCTTTGTTCGGGCCAACTCTTGCAGGCTAAGGGTTTGTTTGTTGTTATGGTGGGGGCGGGAGATGCTGTCACACCTCTTAAGAGTCCACTCCTGCTTTTCTGCACGCCCCTTGCCACTCCCCACCCAACTCTGCCAATCAGTCACCGGAACGACCTCGTCGCAGGCGGCTGAGCTGGGGGGTCACGTCACGGCACAAAGCAGCAGGCAGGGTCACAGACGGACTCCTGCCTGGCTGCATGACTAGCTGTGTGACTGGCAGGCCAGCCGATTCACAGCGGGGCCGCCTGATTGGCTGGCTGCCGAGCTGACACATCACTTTGGAGTGTAGAGTGAGCGGGAGGAGGGATCAGTGGGGGAGTTGCTCTGGATGGGCTCGCCGAGGTAGCTCTGGGATTGAAACACATGTGGGGGTTTAAAATGCATAAAGCACTTGTGTAATGATAAACTTGAATGAAATCTTAGTGCCTTGTTAGAAGAGGACTAGATGTGCGTGTGCGTGTGCGTGTGCGTGTGTGTCCATAGCAGCGTTGGGGACGATTCACTCAGTTCAGGAAGTGACTTTTCTTTGAAAGCGGAGATGTTTTCATCAGAAGAGTTCTCCTGAATCTCACTTGGAATTGAACGTGAGTTGACCTGGGCTCTGGTGCGGGACACCGAAGGCAACGCTGGCTTTGGGACTCTTGTGCGGCTTCTAAATGAACTCACATGTAACCGCTGGCTGTGAATAGAGCTAAAGAGACTTTTTCTTTTTTCTCCACCATATTTTCCTCCTGCCTTTCGCCCTGAGAAGACAGATTCATGATGCTGTTAATGTTGTTTTCCGCATCTGTTTAATCCAAAGTACTTTTATTGGGGACGGGAATTGTTGTTGTATGCCACCTTTTTGAATCTCTTTTGTTTTTAATGAAATGTTCCTTTGTTGTGACCATCCTGTGGGTCAGCTGATTTGGTTTGAATTCCTGCTCGACGTGATGTTCTGGCCCGTCGCCTGCATCGTGAAGCAGAGCAGTGTACAGCGTGTGCCATTTTAATCAGCAGTTCCAGGTTTTGTGCTCCGTTAGATTTTTTTAACAGTCAAATCCTCAAGATACCTTAGTCAAGCCGCACATTAGGCTAGCTTGGACACATGAGCAAAATGTACATTTGTCTGTGTAGGTTAGATTGAAACCTTTCCAGATGATAGTAATAATAATTAGTATGGTACACAAACACGTAAAAGCAAGAAAGATAAGTTGCTAAATAACTCTGGATAGAAGTTTTCACAATTTACCGATTCATCTGATTCATCGAATCGTTGCAGCTCTAATCAACTCAAACATCCATCTGTTGACAGTTTTTCAGTCAAGACATTTTAACATACGGTAACCCCTTCACAGTCATCAGGAGTCCTTACCTGGAGTTGGAAAACAGAGCAGAAGCTGTGCAGGTGTTTATACTGTTTATTATCTCCACTGATAAGTACAACTTCAAAATCCATACAGCTGAGCTCCAGGAGATAAGCGAGCCCTGAAAATGGCAAATGCTAAGTGACATTAGCTTATCGCAGATGTTCATTCATTCATCTTTTTCAAATGTTATACTTGGACTTGGAAAATGGCTCAACCATTATTACATTTGCTAACTGTAAAGTCATGATATCCCTTAGATCATTTCAGTCAAGTTAGATTGGTTTCCGATTAAAACGTCTGCCGTCTCCTCTGGAGCAGATAAACAAATAAAAAAAGGCGATTAACAATACATTTGGTAGCCCATGCATCATGTATGTGATCAGTCACCATTTCTTTCAATATGGTCACTCGTCTTACTGTGTGTAAAGTTAGAGAAACCCTGAAAGTCTTTTTCCCCCCTGACCTTCAAGCTACACGCCTGGACAACTTGGACATTGTCAGATTGTAAGTGGGAATTGCTGCTTCAGACCACTGAGTCACAGCTGCAGCCAAGTTTCCACTGCAGGACCAAACCAAACACCCATCTGACCTTTTTAGAGCCGTATTCCAGCCACGATTCCAACATTTCTTTAACACAAAGCTCTGTTGGATCAGAAGTGCAATCTGAGGGACTGTTGAAGTTCTTCTGCCCCCAAGTGGCCAGAAAATATCAATTAAAGCAGCTTTAAGCAAAAGCTCACTCAGTAGTATTTCATACACAGTTCCTGCCTTCGGACAAGCTCTGGTTCACGACCAACACTTTTGGCTTTTTGACAAGACGGCCACCTCGGTAATTACTTCACTCCGAAGCCATCAGTTCCTCCGGCTGGCGTTCAGTCAGTGCAGCTCTCTTTATTTGAGCAAACTAGTAATGGCACAGACGTTCATAAACACTTTGACATCATCTAAAGTCTAAGCAGCTATTTACAGGACCGTTCATTTGAGCTTTAGGAAAGAGAAGATAATCAATCAATCAATCACATTGCGCTGCAGAAATGGAACTTAAATGATCTCTCTGGGGAAATCGCCCTGTCTCTCTTGAAATAAGCTTGTGAACGTTTTATTATGATTATTATTTTTGCTTATCAGAGTACATTGTACATTTCAATTGCACATGTAAAGTATGTTTTTATTACATCAAACTGTAACTTGGGTCGAGTTAAGAGTCTTAATGGTGACAGTTTGCTTTGTTCCAGCTTTTATCCACTGTGGAAAAGTAAAACCCACGACAAGTATACACAGTCCTCCTCCACAGTCTTTGGGGTGAGGCCGTTGTAAATTTATTTTTATTTTTTTACCCCATGATGTGGTCGAGCGATAAAGAAATCTCATTTTATAAGAGCAAAGGTTTTTAATGTCAGCGTCGGCCAGTCACACAACGTTGTGTACGATGTGTGTGAATTGTGATGTGTAGGGAAGTGTACATTTTGTACCTCCATAAAGTATTCCTCCAGTATTTTTTTCTACTGACATTGCACCTGTAAAAGTGTATTTAGATATTTAACAAACTGTACAATTAAACTGGAATTGTATGATATTTTTGCTGAAATTGTAAAATAAAAAGGTTTCTATATTTGGATCAAAACCTGTCTGTTTGTCCATCTGTGGTGATGAAATATATACAGACTTGATGAAAACAAGCCGCCATGTTGGCGGAGTGACAACTAAAAGAAACGTGCCCCCCCCCTCTACAAACCCAACGAGCAGGTATGTTTCCAGTTTTACATCTCAAATTAGTGATAAAATGCGTTTGGCAGTCACGTCCTTTCTAAGCGCTTCGTCGCCGCTGACTAAATGCTGCCCGACAGCCCGCTATTGATTTCTCTTTTGTCTTCAAATCTTGGCCGAGGTAAAAGAAAACAAACCTGTCGCTTCATGTGTTTACACATAAGATGTCAGGAGGAGATCAGCAGGTGCCATTTTCACCTCATGTTTTATTGCACCAACCAAAACATTTTAGAGCTGAAAATTGCAGACTGACCGATCGACTTCCTGAAAGCTTCAATCTGTTCATGTTGATGTGTATTTAAGCATCCCATTCATGTATTTTGAGGCTTTTAAATTGAAAGAAATTCCCTATTTTTGATTTTATTTCACCATGAGGATTATACAGAACATGTCGGAGCCTCTGCTTCTGAATAATCTTACAGCTGACGTCATCAGTATTTGCATCGCTCCACCAGACATATGAGGGCTTTTTATGGCGTTTTCTGTTGCTTATCTCTGGGTAAAGAATATGTTCCCTGCTTGGTACAAAACAAAATTGGAATCACTCAAAAACATGTTTTAAAGAATTTAACTTAACACTCCCTGAAAACGTTGTTTTTGTAGACCTCCGGTGGTTTAACTTCTCACCAGGGCTGGACGAATTACATTTACTCTCGTTACTGTAACAAAGTCGTTTATTTTCATTTTTGTACTTTGACTTTTAAAAATACTCGCAAAAGTAATTTTACTTCTACTTACTAACACACTACTAAGTAACTAAGATGGCAAACATGGTAAACATTATTTCTGCTAAACATCAGCATTTTAGCATTTAACTCAAAGCAGCGCAAGAGCCGCTGGTGTTGCTGTAGACGATGTGTCTCCACCTCAAAAGCAGAGCAGCAGTCTATGAAGGCAAACCAGTGGACACTTCCAGAACAGGACGCCAGTGGCTGGATGGAGCCCTTTTCATGTGTACAACTCATGACTGACCTTTGAGGAGAGACTCGAGTGTGGCCACTTGGAACAGCTACATGTCACGTCAAAGGAGTTCAGGCAACACTTTGACAGCAGCGCAGGTGGCACAAATAGTCAAAAAAAATTACGTCCTCTGTCTTTTCCTGAACACTTTTCCTTGACTTCAGTGAAAAACATTATGAGGTCGAGGACAAATTTGAAGGAGAACTCATGAGGACTCAGGAAAAGACTGCACTCACACTAGGCTACGTAATTAAGCGACGGCAGATGTTATTGATGTGAGTCTGCTGTGGTCGCTTTAAATGTTGCTGCAGCAAGGAATTGTGGGACGGTATTATCTCCTTTCCTTTGGTAAAGGATGGTCCAGTGTTCCCTCCGCTAAAGGAGATAAGAAAGGAAGCACTGAAGCACCTTTCCTTAGCATTTAGAGGATTGGACCAGCTCTTATCGTGGCTGCCACTCAGGAAGGTTTCTAACTGAGTGAAAGGACCTGGAAGTATCTAAGCAAGAAAGACTATTGGACCTCGGCCCTCGTTTGTTTCAGGCATATCGAGTATGCCTGAAGTAAAGTCCGTACAGTGCCAAAATCATACTGTAAAAGCTGATGCCTTCACCGATGTCACCAAACTTCACAAATCTCATTAGATTGACCAAATGCATGTAGGTTTTCTCATCTTAACTTTCCCAGCAGCACATTTGCAGGAGCTTTTATAATGTGTGTGAGGCATCGACCCGTCCACAGCGGAGATGACAGAGCACCAGGTGGACAGAGAGGCTGCTCATTCCAGCCGCGATCGTCTCCTCTAAATAACTTCGGCGTGGACGTCTGCTGCCCAGAGCTTTCTAATTTCCTCCCCTTGTCACTTCTTGTTGTAGGTTTTGTATTACTTTAATCGCTTCTGTGACTGATGGTGCAAAAACACACTTTCCCCAAACGTTAATCCCATAATCATTTCCCCTGGCAACCCGCTAACTCTGATAGCTTTCAGGTTCCAGTGATTTATTCGTGGCTGGAGTGATATTGCTTTTGCGAGTGAAGTCGGCCCGTTTCTCTGAGTCTCCTGGGACGTCACATAATGCACAAGTTGTCACAGCGGCTCTGAAAGAGGGAGAACATTTTGGTTTTCTTCACTGTGAGAAAACTTTATAGCCTTGATGTTATTGGAGCTTTCACATAATTACACAATCACAGTAAACTGAGAAGAGTTTAGCAGTAAAATGCTAATTCTATCGTATTTTTTAGCCGTTTTATTTATTGTATTATTATTATTGAAACCCTGGTTTTACATGTCTCAGTGTGTGCAGACTAAACTGATGTTGTCAGCAGAGGTTATTTTTCTGCATAATGATTTTCCCATTCATATTTATTTCCAGTTAATTAGCAAATAATCAGCATTCTCTTAGACTCATGAGCTGTAACTGGGACAGAGCTCAGGCTGTTACATTAGCACACTGTCCCACTGAAGATATCCATTAAGTTTCTTTATTGGGCTTCAGCACCATTATAAAAAGAAAAAGGCAATCCATTTCTCCCATAATTCACTGATACACCCCCCCACCCCCCCGGGCTGCAGCTCCCTCCAATTACGCAGCAAAATGGAAAGATGTTTCAATGACAGTGTGTCACAGTTTTGGTTGCACACATTTTCCGGGGGCAGGGCGGGTTTGACAGATTCAACTGCAGGGCTGTGCTGTGTGGGGAAACTTACTTTGCTTTTTTACAAGATTATTTTTGGCTTTGCTGCCATCCTGGTGGGGGGGGAACTAAATGGAGAGAGACAGGAAAGTTTAGGGTGGCGAAGAGGAGGGTGTGCAGGAAAGCTCAACAATGTTTCATCATTTTGTTCATCATTCCTAATAGAGATGATTTTACTCAAATTAACTATTAGTATCTGGACTAACGCAACATGTTATCAGCACAGCAGCAGCTTCAGTCCTCCATCAGTGTCTACACAGGATGCGTTCAGGTACAGTACTGAGCGTAGGTCTGGATGCAGCCTGTGCAGACAGCTGTATTGATTAAAATAGAAGCGTATATCTGTTCCGTCAGACGTGCACAAGACGGGCGGATGACTGAAAGTCTGTGCCGTGAAGTCCAGCCTCACAGAGCTGCTAGCATGGCTGCAGACCAGCGGTGCGCAAATAGCAGCCCGTTTTCCCCTTTATAATTTGCATGAAATATATACTGTGGCTAACAATAGCACTGTGCAATGATCATGAGCATCTCAGACTGCCACCTATCTGTTCAAAGGCAACAACAACAGTACTTTCATCGCATACTTCATAGCGTGGACAACCTATCAATCACAGCAAGTGAGCAACAGCCTCTTGTATCTGACCAGACACAAGAGGCCGTTTCATTCTTCAAAATAAAATACTCCGAAAGAAAATACAAGATAAATATAAGAAAAAACATTCACAGTACAGTATATAGGGCTGTCTCCACCCCACCCCCATTAAACAATGCTGAAAAATTAGCTCATGGTTGAACCTAACCTGCTGTAGACTCTTAGTCATGTTATATAAGTATAACTATAACTGTTGTTGTAGTTCTGAAAATGCAAGTCACACTCATTTATATGAACAGTTCAGCAGACACTGAAACATGTTGAGTTTCATTACTATCATCACAACAGCTATTTGTATTCACTGCAGCAAAATGTGAAGAAAAGGCAGGCAGCCTCAGTGTGAGATGAAATAAGCCAAGAGACAACAAGAAAACAACACAAAGATAATAAAAAATAAAGACAAGTATGGATTAAATTATATTGGGATTGTTTCTCATGGCCTCCTCCTCCTCCTCCTCCTCAGCTATCAGCCCTCTGCTCCACAGTCTTGTTATCTTGGTCTTGGGTCAGTGAAGGATAATACAACCCCAGTCTGAGAGATAATACATCACCGACCAAACCTCGCTTCAAAACAAACTAACAAGCTCCACAGACAGACAGACAGACAGACAGACAGGTCGGGCTGTGAAACTCAAAACGACGGCGAGCTCGAGCCGAAGCAGCGGCGTCCTCATCGACTCCTCGTTACTGAGAGCAGCCGCGGAGAGAAAACAGCGGCCCAACATCACTGTCCAGGAGACAGAAGAGAAACTTTTAACTTCAGCCGAGAGCGTCTGAGCTCTGCAGCTCAAACGCCAATTAAAACAAACGGAGAATTATGCTGCTGAATATGAACATTAGTCCACACTGCAGTTTGCCTTTGGTTCATTGTTTTGTGCTCTGCTTAAAACGCTGACATCCGTGTCCACATCCCTGTGAAGCTCACTGTGTTTTGGTGACATTCCATGCTCTCACTGGTGCAGATATTTTTTAAAAATGACTGTGCAATGTGAAATGTGTTGCTCGTCGTGATGAACCAGCCTAAAGTTCCTCTGAACTCAAACTCTTTTTCCTTCAGTTAATTGTTTTGATTTTACGGCCCATGACTTTATGGTTTTGGTTCACTCACGGCTCTTATCAACGCAGCAGGCAGCTGTTCTCAGCTAAAAAGCTCTGATAAACCCGCTGTACACTACCTGCTCAGCAGCAAACAGCAGACAGACAAAGTTAGCAATTAGCTGCTGAACACAGTGGAGCATTTAGCAGCTAAAAGAGCCACATATTTCCCTCAGGAGTTGGTGGAGAGCAACACAGAGCTAAAGGGAGAGTGAATATTGGACTTGCACTCCAAATGAATGCTAATGTTGCTGTGTCTGCTGGCTGTGTAAATAGGAAACTGTTTGCCAGAACAACTTTATAAAAGGTAGCTTAATATAATATGTCAGCGTTGTGTTTACGGCTTGTTGCTCTGTCCCCAAGTGGCCAAGAACCAATCGCAGTATGTCACTACTTATTTTTCTACAAACTAAAACGTGTCCAGTAATTGAATGACTTTGCTTCTGGATTTCAAACTAAAATTCAATGGCTGTTTGGAAAAAGCAGCAAATATTCCTTAAACTCTCCCCAAAACTCAGTTTCTAAGAACATCAGAGACAAAAAAAATAGGTCGCACATTTGCAGAATCATGCTTCATTCTTCAGTCTAAAACACCTAGTTGCATTTCCTTTAGGAGTTCTGAGAGGCGGCAAGCCACCCTTTCATCTAAACACTTGCTGATTGGTCCAACAAAGATCTGATTGAGCTAAATCAATACTTTTCTGCAGGGTCAACCTTTATCGCAAAAGCTGAGCTCGGGACAGTTGTGCAGGACACCTGAGTGAGCAGCTTTAAGGCCGGATTAACATGCTTGGGGGCCAGGGGCTACCTTACTTAGCCCCAAGCATTTTAGGAATATGCACCATGTAAACACAATATCAGCTGAAATAATTATCTGAAAACTAGATTTTGACACGGGGTTCCAGGTCCTTGGGATCAGGTATCGGAGTAGGACCCACCTGAAGGCCCTTATCATGTCTGTTAATATTGTGCCTCAGTGATGCATATTCCCAAACTAAGTTACATTCAATCATATCACTACAAACAGTCAAGCTGGGGCTTTGGAGGAGCCCATGGGGTGTTTTATATTCTCCATCTGCACTGCAACACAAGGCTGGCATCCCCCCCACTCTGAACAGCGGTTTCAAAAAGTAGCATGCTGATCATGGACAGGAGGTTAAACTGGAGATGTGCCCTTTAACTTGTCTGTGGACAGGACCTCAAAACTAGAACCTCAGCCCCTTAGGCATGTAAATGTAAAGGCCCCTTAGACAGAGCTTCTCATACTGTTGTTTTGCACTTGCTTTTTGGATTTCTCCCCACAGAGTTGAAGGGCAAATATTGCATGGAGTTCTCAGCCCCTCTGAAGTCCTAGAGATAAACTGAGGGGATAAACACTCACTTAAAATGTATCACGACGGTTTCTTTCTTGTGACATCTTCAAAGTGAATGTTTTGGCTATTCTTTGAGTTTTTCCAATAGTACTTTTGGGGCTCTGTTATTGACATGAATGAGATAAAAAACATTAACATTAACGTTAATAACAGCGACTTCACGCAGAGTCTGTCGCTTAGGGGCCCCGGGGCCTGGGCCCAGTAGGCCTTTTCAGTTCGACCCATGCTCATCCGTTCACAAAATACACCCGACAGGATAGAATCACATTTTAAAAAGGTGTTCTGGAGGGTTTTCATTTGGTGCAAGCAGAGTCTGAATGCTGTCTTTCTAACCGGACCTGCCGAAACAAAGCGAACCAACACTTCACAGTATGAACTGAATGAACATCTACATTTATGATGTAAACATTCATCTCTGAGTGTCTGAAGTCAAAGTTTTCCCAAATCATCTCTGACGCTGCAGTGTGGGTGTTGAGGACTGTGCAGCTCTCCAAGGTGAGCATGACAGGAGCTTTGTCTCCTTGCATTGATTCAATAAATGTCAGAACATTTATTTTTAGAATGGTTACACACTCTGATATACTGATGCTGAAGAGATTTTATGTTACAGCTGGCTCTGATTGATGAATGGGGCCCATTGTGATTCTCATGCTGAGGTCATGGTGCTGTGGAAAGGGATACAAAGAGCAGGATGAGTCTCCAGTGGTTTTGCTTTGATTCTTCTCTTGCTAGAACTGCAGCTATGTAGGGAAATGACATTCATCATTGTCCTGGTTGCAGAGTGGAGATCGAGAGCATTATTGTGTCTGAGTCTGAATGTGTACACGGAGCAGGGTCTGGTGAAATGTTGTGAAACGAGTGTGTGTCTACATATGCTAATGACTTGAGAAGTGAGTAATCCTTTTCTCCGGCATGAAGGATTACAAGGAGACACAACTAGAAACAGGAAGGAGTTTGACATTTAAATAGTGCCTGCAAAGTAAGAGGATGGAGATTTACTCTCGGAGCAGCTTCAGACTCCCAACAACTCAGGTTCAGTTGCCTAATCGCTGAGTTTTTGTATAAAAGAGTTTAACTGAATCCCCAGCAACTGAAATGTTACCTTCACTCGGACCTTTTCAACCCTCTCTGGTCCATTTATCTATTTTTAGGTCCAAATTCTCAGGATTTCAGCAGTTACACATGTGTCAGTTTGTCATGGGAATTTGAGTTTGGCACATAATATGGAGAGAGCTCCAAAATGACTTTATAGAAATCAAACAATCTCAATAACTGCTGAAATAAACCCCCTCGGTGTGGTTCTAAACTATTGGATGGATGGCCACGACGTTTGGTACAGTTATTCATGGTGCCCAGAGGATGAATCCAGGATGTTTGTGATTGTTGGGGACTCCCTGACCTCCCCACCATGCTGCACTGATGTAGGAGTGTACTCCAGGGTGTGTCAGTACACTGTGACATCACTGTTGAGTGTGTTTACAGTCGCAACAAAGCACACTCCTGACCACACCCACCTACAGTGATGCTGGTTGCAGTCAGAAGTGAGGAGGGCAGTTAAATACTGAAAAAAAAATAAAATCTATTACAAGTTTTATTACATCACACCACATTTTGCTTCAGGGCACAGCCAGTCTTCCTGGACTGCATGAGTTTCCCTTCCTATTTATACAGGTGATAGTAATCTTACGGATTTGTGATAAGACAAAGTCAGATAGAAGTACAAAAACTGGATCGTAGATAAGAGAAAAAAACAGCAAAAGCAGGAGAGCAGAGTGAGGGATGACCAGAGGGGCAGATCGCTAAGCAGCGGTGATCAGGAGAGAGATAATAATGGAGAGAAAATTAGATGTGGACAGAGGGAGAGAGGGGAGGTGAAAAGGTGCAGTGATGCACTATGACAACCCTCACAATCCATCCACACTGCTGACCAGGTGTTAACAAGTTTAGGACAGAGCCAGACTGGATTCAGACTCGGTTCAAGTTTGACTTTCAGGGCTCATGTTAAAGCTGAGCTGCAGAATTTGTGGCAAATAAATAAAGATGCAATCAGAAGACAGATGAGAGAAGAAAGTCTTTTAAAACAAATACAAAGAAACTAAATTTCAACATTAAGTTAACTGTAGAGAAATGCTAATATAAAATAGCTTATTTTAGTTAGTTTGCAAAGGAACTGGTGAGTCATTTTTTGCTGATCTTGTCAACCCACAATCCTCATTACTTTGGTACTCACTGACCAATGCCTGCTCACTGTTTTATCTAATTCATTTAGCTGTTATTTTGGCCAACTATGTGTTCATAAATCAAACTTTACAAGCAAGACGCCGTGCTGTCAATAAATACAGTTCATAGCTGACTATGCTAAAAACTGTTGAAACGTACAACACCTGAAAGCTTTACAAAGTTTTAATTTAATGTTTATCCCTCATTCTTATGTTGTGTTCATTGTGTTTGACAGTTTCCTTCAACAAAGATTATCCTTGAAAAGAAGGAGCAACATGATGAAAGACAAAAAGAGGAGGGCGAAAGGAAGGATCTACATTTTCAGTTAGACTTTCCCTTTTCATTAACGCCGCAATCGCTATGATTTTGATAGAGCTGATGAATTCAACACAGAGTGTAGATGATAGGACTCCTAATTGAAAAGGACAAAAGAACCAGACAAAGACAGGGAGACACAGCGAGAATGTTAAAAGAAGAGGAAGCAGAGGAGACATGAAGGGAAACAAAACTGTCATTATCTCTGTCTTTTGGTCTCTTGACTTGTCTCATTTTCAGCAGAGAGAGATGGTGGCAGCAGGTGGAGATCAGGCAGAGAAACAGAGACACTGGAGCATTGCAGGTGAATAAAGTGTGAAATAGATAAAAGGCGAGCAGACAGTAGAAATGTTCCAAGAATAAAAGAGACATACGGCTTCATTCCCACTGCAGGCCTTCGTGCTCATATCCAATTCCCGTGGATGACTCTTTACATCTACATCAGGACGCAGCCGGTTTCCAGCCGCGATGTGAACTGACAGCGACACGTGTGGGCAGAGCAACAATAACAGAAGATGTCACATCCGTTTTTGTACCTTCGCATCCCCCAGCTTGTGCTCAATTGCATTTCAGTTCCGGTGTCTCCCTCCAGTTTGTGACTGGATCGGAGGCGTCTCCTCAAATACCAATCAAGTCGGCTCGCTGCTTCTTTCCACAGTGTTGTCTCTCATGTTCATGCTGGCTCAGCTTGGCTGCTAAATTTATGCCGCTGATGTAAGGTTTAGTCATGTCAGTGCTGAAAACAAATCCAAATGTTGGCAGCCAAATATAAGTTTCATGTAGGTTGCATGCCTTGGAATCAATACCAATATGAACCATAAATCATTTGGTAAGAATGGGAATGTGAAATATCCAAACTCCAAACATCAGATCTGTGTAACATGGGTGAAAAACTTAACTGTAATCTTAACCATAGATAAATATGTTATTGAGAAGGGATATAAAGACCAGAAGGGTCAGAAATTCAAGTTTCAAGATGCTTTGTCATTTGTACAGGTGTATTAACAATTTTAGTTAAAGGGAAATCAGACATAGAAAACAAGTTGATTTATGACAGTAATGGTTTCAGATAATATCACAAAACAACAACAACAGGAATTATTTGGGGTAAATAATAAGTCGGTCTGATAGTTACTGGAGCTTTGGAGAGCCATCGTCAACCACCACGGCTGAGGGAGCTGTACTTTGTATTTAGCCTTAATTAGCAAATGTTAGCATGTGTACATGCTAAACTTAAGATGGTGAGCATGGAAAACATTACACCAGCATGTTGTCATTGCGAGCATGTTAGCATGTTGACATTAGCATTTAGCTCAAAGTACTGCTGTTAGCAGCTGCTAGCATGGCTGTAGTCTCCGAGACAGTATTCGAAACCGCCTACTACCACCAACAAACGCAGTATGAAACTGTCAAATCGATTTATTTTGCAGTATGCTAGCCAGGCTTAGGTGGTTTCCGCTTTTGGTAAGTGGAAGTAAACAATAGCACGGCTAATGGCAAACCATGGCCAGCGCTTTGTAAAGTGGGACACGCAGACGAGGCAGACTGGTCAGATTTTTTTCCAAATCAGTACAACATCCAGGTGTTGATGGCATACTGCAGATTTTTCATAAAAAATGTGGGAGTTGACACAGCAGCTGTTTTCCTCACTCACTTCAATAGAGTCAGATTTGTCTAGTGGCCATTAGAGAAACTGCAGCTTAAGACACTTTGGCATCGACTTCAACATGGAGTTTTTGCTCTATTCTTGCCTGATCACAGACGGAGGGGAAGAGATGTGGGGAGTCTGGGGGAGAGTAATGAGTCTTGTGACTGAAACCGCTCTGTGTCTGATTGCCACTGTGGATGGATCCTGTCAGATGATTACAAGCACAGCGCGGGGATGCTCACTCTCTGATGGCAGTTATGAACAAACTGTCAGCCTCATAACCCCTTTGTTTATTGAACAGTCAGGCTGAAAGCTGTGCTGGCTGGACGTTTCTGTGAAAATATGCCCGTCTTATCCGCCTAAAATCACAAGCTGGATCTGCAGTGAAGAGAAGCGTCCCATCACCACTAATTGGGGCACAGAATAAAAATGAAATCCTCGTGCTGGCTGGGCACTGGCATTGAAATTCTCTGCCAAAAGGAAGCCACAGATAAAAATGTACGAACAAAATGCAGACAGCAACAAGCAGCTGCTGTGATTAAAGAGAAACAGACTTTTTATTCTGTCTCGTCTCTTTATAAGCTACCAAAAGACACCAAAGTTTCCCAGAATAACCAGGATCATAAACACGACCGTGCTGCCCCTTCTCCGATTCTCTGAGCATATTGCTCAGTGAACCATTCCTTACAACACAGTTGAGGAACAAATAGAAATGGTATAGCTAAATAGCCTTTTTTAATAGCCTATATATAATGGACAGTTCCATTAATGGAAGTGTGGATGGGTGGTTGAAAGAGATGGACAGGATAGAGGAGCAAGACAAGAAAGAAAGGAGTCACGCTGAAATTAATGAGAGACGAACTTAAGAGCTAAGAAACTAAGCCGGGACCGTTAAACAGATTATGTGCTCCGTTAACCGTTTTCAGACCTGGTGTGCTGAAAATCTGCTAAATGTCGCTCAAGAACTACATTGCTGGGCGGAAGAATGATTCTTTGTCATCAGTACATTACATTTTTTGTTGCTATGTTTTTATTTTATGAAACCTTGTCAGGTATATGTAGTAACCGTTATAAAATCGGAGCGTCGTGCCTAACAACGCCCCATAGCTGCTCTAAAATCACTGTAAACTCTATTCCCTTAAATCTCCAACTTTATTCCACGATTTTAGGATTTTTTTTTGATGAAGTTTAATTTACTTTTTTTAATCATAGATTTCTTGCACATTTATTTGTGAATATGTGCCATTAAATTACCATATAAATGGAAGTTGAATTGACCAGCACCTGCATTCTTACCTAATCTCGAGGTCTTGTCTTTCAGAAGGCCAAGTGTCAAAAACTGGATTTAATACCTCCATTTTTTTCCATCCATTATCTTTAAGCACTTATCTTTAGAGGGTCGCGGGGGGGCTGGAGCTGATCCCAGCTGACAGTGGGTGAGCAGGTGAAATCGGCTTGATTGCATTTAGTTAGTCCTCCTTAAATACCTGTTAATGTCTCTCATGTTTTAATTTCATCTCTAACATTTGCCGCTGACGAGTGGGTGAGTCTAATCTCCATCCCTGCTTATATCATTATTGTCTCGCATTAAAAACAGACGTTTGTGGTTATGAAAATGTTACAGCTGAACTACAGCTTGATGTGATGGCGGTGAGGTAATCAGATGCTGCAGCTATGAGGCGGTAGATCTAATGTGACGTGTGGTGGGAAAGAAAATCGGTGTCAGCAGCCGATGGCTTCAGACACATGGAGGCCATGTTGTTGTTATCTGGGTGAAGAGGAAATGCAGTCAGGATGTTTGTGATTCCACATTTAACTTTATTATCCGAGTGCGGGTATGAGGTAAATAAGAAAATGCCTTGGCTCTTGGATGCTGACAATAAAGACCCTTGTACTCTATTTGCAGCAAAGTCAATCTTTCACATCCTCTCTCGACCGCTGTTTGCTTCAAACCGAGCACATCACAGCCGGCCTTCCTCTCATTTACAAACTTATTTCCTCCATGCTGCTGCCTCAATACCTTCATCAGCCTCTAAACAAATAACAGCATTAATGGGTCCGGCAGATGCTGCGACTGATGTCTGTCTGAAGACGTGAAGCTCAGTTTCAACATGACAACATGATGCGTGGCACGCCACCACTGGAAAAAAAGTTCTTAGATTTTTAGATAATTCTCCTAAAACACGCTAGCATTGAGGCAACAATCCAAAATAAGGCAGCAAAAGACAGGTGCAAATACATTATCTATCATAAAGGTGTCAATCAGGATTTTCAACTTGGTATAATAAAGCATTCTAAATTATTTTGTTAGACTGCCATCATTATTTGATCACAATGCATTATTTGCTTGACTGAATGTATATACAGTAAATGTCATCACAGAAGCAGGTTCAGTCTGGCCTTCAGGTCCTCTGGCGGATCCCTCTGCAGGTCCCGTGTCCTTAGAAGGATCCAGCCTCTGAACCGGTCTCGTGTCAAAGTCTGTTCCCCCTTTAAATTGTGTTTCTCTCCTGTTAAAATGCTGTTTCCCCTCAGCATTCAATACATCAATTATGGTAAATGGACTTCACTTGTAAAGCGCTTTGGGAACCATTAAAGCGCTTTACAGACTGGCCTCACACACCGATGGCGACGGAGCTGCCATGCTGGCCTCCGTCGGGAGCAACTTAGGGTTCAGTGTCTTGCCCAAGACATGTGGACAGGAGCCGGGGATCGAACCTCATGATCCTCTTTCATTAAAGTAAATCCTTAAAAGGATAAAATCTCAAAGCAGCACTGACATGCAAAACCGTCCCCTGAAACATATTTATACAAACATTTTTAAAGGCATATTTTTTATGGAAAATTGTTGTTTTTAGTATTTTGACAGACTGCATTTTTTCCTACACTATTCTGGACTAGTGATGTGTGCTGGTCTGGGTTATGGTAAGAAGTGATCCCGGGTGTTTTGTGTTCAAGTGTCTCTGGAGCTTCGATGGTTTTAGCGCCTCATTTGACAGGATTTCCCCACATTCAGCACACTGTGCTCTGCACTGCCGGCCATTATGAATCCAAATTTTATGTATTCAGGCTCATATTTCCTCACCACACGCTTTGGAGTTTTTACAGATGCAGAGTCGTCTCCCGCATCACATTTTGTGTCGCTGCATCCGAGGGAAAGTTAGCTAGCCAACAGCAGCAAAACGCGTTTGTCTGCACCTGATGATGTGAATTCTGGAGCACTTTTAGATATAAAATTAACTAGCTTTGCAAATTACCAAAACAAAAAAAGAACGACCCACTAGATGGCGCTCTGAGGCCCACCATTGGGCCACGGCCCACTGGTTGAGAATGCCTATGTCCATGTGGTTTGTTGTATTGATACACTAAACATATGTGTATATAAGTTTTCTGCTGTTTTCTTGATTTTCTGAATTGCTTGTTTAATCTCATTATTACCCGACGCTTTGGCAATATTGTCTTTGTTACATTCATGCCAATAAAGCCAATTGAATTGAGAGAGAGGAGGCAGGGAATGATGGAAGGATGGACCTGCTGTGGATGAGGTGGGAGAGAGCTAAAGAGGAAGATGAAGAGAGGCGGTGAGGGCAAGGAAAGGAATGGAAAAGAAGTGATCGCCTGAAGCTGTATCGATTGAATTGAAATAAATATATTTTTTCCAAACAAAGACAGGCATGTGCTGTGGGAGGGCCGAGGCGAGGGGAGGCTGAGGTGCAAACAGAAAGTGCTATCTGTTATCCATCCAAGTCAAGTGATGCGGGCCCACAGCTGACACCCCGTCGTTGTGTGTGTGTGTGTGTGTGTGTGACCTTGTGAGTCAGAGCGAGTGTGAAAGAGTTTGGAGTTTTTGCACTTTCTGTGCAAACAGTTCAAAGTCGTCTCTTTGTCTCTTTCACAGACAAAAACCAACCGCGGAGCCTCACTCGAGACGCTTGTCTGCATGAAACCATATTAGTCCGAGATATGAACTATCACACAGAGGGAAATCTGAATAAAATGAACTCATGAATAACAAATATTTCATGCTTATTCTTTTTCTCCACTTCTGTTTTCCCTGGTGTTTTAAGCATGAAAGCTGAGGAAAGTGAGCATCGCTCCAGCCGGGGAAAAAAAAGTCTCAAAATGATAATCAGATAGCTGCAGCAACGACGGTCTGATTGGCTTGATATTCAGCTTTAATCACAGAGAATGCTGAATTCATTATTTATACATTTCATTCTTTCCTTTGTAGTTGTGGCCTCAGAAATATTGAACTTTGGGAGCTGTGTAATTAACGGATTGCCATGCGGTGCTCTGGATTCACAATGGCAGCCTCTGCATGCGTGTGTGTGTGTGTGTGTGAGAAATCAAAGATAAATACCAACAGATGTCTCCAAATGATATGATGGGTTTTGCCTCCAAATGTCACTGCCTCATAAACAGAGAGAAGAAACTGAGATTAAAAAAGGAGAAACCGACAGATGTTTCAGAACATCCCATCATCACTGTCAGCCCCTGAAGAAATAGTTGTCTGCTATTTAACTGGATAAAAGTAGAAAAAGTTTGTGTCAAAATGAATCTAAATTAACTTTGATCAAATGACTATTACACCCACCCACCACCTCTATACCCCTGCTAGCTGTTTTCCCAGGAGTCCAGCCGTAATGCTAAGCTAAAGTAGGCTAAGCTAAGCTAAGCATAGCATCTCTTGGCTCCAGCTTCATATCTAATGGACAGATATGTCACGCTGCTTCTTTAAGGCATAGTTAGGGTTAAACACTGGTTTGGAACAGATTCTGGTACCAGTAATAAAAAGGTTCATTTCAGGTCTGTGGTGGGACGCGACCTCTGGCCTCAAACATGAAAGCCTTCACACTAACTTCACTAACTAAAACTTCACCACATAAAAGGCCACACGCCGTTTCCTGCCTTGGCACCGAACATTAATCCTACGTTACAGAATCGTCCAATATGTACCTCAATTAATGACGTCAGTAAACCATCATTCAGCCTTGAACGCCGAAACTTCTGTGGACTTAACTTCTACATTAGAGCATCAGGCTCGTACTGGTGTGTAGTGCCGACACCCCACGTTTAATCCATTCCTTACACTTTGGCTCTTATATTTTTGGTTTTGGAACGGCTATACAAAAGACACGACCCTCCAAACTCTTTACTTACCGTCTTTCTCAACCTCGTGTCTCCTACAAATACTACATTTAAGTTCTGCCAAATATGCTTTGTAGGAAGTGTGATTGCTGCGTCCCACGCGTGCTTAGGTTCAGGCAACAAAAGCACTTTGGTAACATGTCGGTGTATAAAAGTGCATAATTCTACAAAGAAATACGTCTAAACTCAAGAACAGTTTCATATTACCCTTTGAGTTCATTGGTTAAAATGAAAGAACTGGTGTTCCTGCTGTCTCATACACTAAGAAGAAACATCTATTTTTAGCTAGCTTGGCGTCAGCTAATCCTGGCAGCTGTGAGGACACCATCATTTAAACCTCACACAGTCTAAGCTGTTTGTGTGGCTCGGGTCAGTCTGCCAGCCGCTTCCCAAATTGATGCATAAGCTGCTGTCCAGAACAGCGACAGTCATTGCGGTTATTAAGAATTCTGTGTTTTCCCATTGTGGGTTTTGGTCTTTGTCCCTCGCAGCTGCTGGTCAGGCCTGAACACAGCAGGCTGGATGAGCCAGACTGTCCATTATCCTCCATTCAACTCCTGTTATTATTCACCAACTGTGGTTATTGTCACTCATGTCCCTGCATTTCCTTTCTCCTAAATTATCCATCTAACCATCTTTTGATTATTATAGAGCTAAACAGATAGACAGCTGTTGATGTTCGTGGGTCACGTCTGCTAGCACAACAAATTACTCTGCAGCTGATGATGAAATAACTCATCAAACTGTATCGTCCCTCAAAAAGTAGGTTGCAAACTGTTCATGCAATAAAATGTCAGTTATGAAACATCATCATATTGGTTGCCAAAAGGTTGGAGAAGCAAGGTTGTGCCTGGAAAGTGCTGGTCCAAATCCCCAGACCGGCTGGATAAATGTGGGTGGGGTAAGTGAAGGAACAGTGCTACCTCATTACATCCACTGAGGTGCCCTTGAGCATGGCACTTAATGCCCATCTGAGCTGCTCAGTGGCCAAACAGATCAGACTGTGGTTGTGCTGTAGTGGGCTTCCAGGTGTGAACATGTGTAACATACAAAATAGTCAATGGTTGCATCTTTTGTTATGAAATCATCGTGTAGTCGTTTCAAAAAAATGTGCTCCTTAAATGTTTCCCTGAACTGTGTTAAAGCTCGAACAGATACACAAGTTTCTCTTTCTGTTGCATTTTAACCGGCATTGAAATCTTAAGGGTCACAACTTTAACAATAACACAGTGAGGTGTAAGAAGGTTTTGCATCCTTTTCCCCACAGATCGCACATTGTTGCTGGCTGACCACATCACAAGTGATTTAACAAATGTGATTTTGAGCCAAACGCAGTAAATCCATTCAGTTGCCGTGCAACAGGAAACATCTGTTACAGGTGGATAAATGTATTCGTCTGGCGTTTGCCCATTTTATAAAAACGCCAACACATCTGTGAACAAAGAAGAACTCTGCATAAGATGCTCCAACAAAGCAGGGTTTACCGTTATTAAAGAGGTGAAAGAGTTCATCTGAAGAGAAATTACACTTCAGCAGATCTCTGCACATCTTATTATATAAATGAAATAGCAAGAACAGAAAGTGTTACATCTGACATTGATTGATTGGATACAGTGCTGCCTGTATGCAGACAAGACTCAGTTATTCAAGTAATTGTTCCCTTCAATGCACATGTAATTCATCCCCTAATTTCATTCTTTGTGTGAGCATATTGTTATTTCATTATGTGTATTTATTCTCATGCTTTTCCCGCGTGGGGGAATAATGAGCAGCACCTTCAAATGGAAGTGTGATAAAGGGCACATGTGAGCTGCATTATTCTACTTGCACAATCCCCCACTGAGCAAAGCAAGAGGTGTGCTGCTATTATTAATAGTGCCTGTGTGTTGTGATGTGTGAAGTGTGGCTTTTACTAAAGGAGAAAGCGTTTTCACACTAAAAGTCATGCAAAAAACCTGACAAAAGCATGAAAAACACAACTTCGGACTAAATATAGATTTCAGTTTTAAGCTGAAAAAGAAGCCATAAAAAATGTTCCAGACTCCTCATGAATCCATGTTGCCTATGAACAGAAATGCTACAAGAAATGCAAAATTTCTACCAGTCTATAGGTTTGTGACAGACAGAACTAAGCTAGCTGCTTCCCCTTGTTTCCAGTCTTTATGCTAAGCTAAGCTAACCATCTCTTGGCTCCAGCGTAACATTCAAATGGAAAGACATGAGAGTGGTACTATTCCTTGAAGGTATAGTTCGTGTTAGGCAACTAAACACGCTGTGATGGGAAGCAAACTCCACTCTGAAGGCAGATGTGCTATGGTGATGCCCATCCACCACCTCGACCTCCGCCTTGCTACATGAAGGGTGCACTTGGACATAAATCGTGAGGAGCAGAATAATCCAATATGGGTCTAACTCCTGGGGATATGGGCTGGGTTTTCAATGTTTTGGATGTATCAAGTGGTATAAAAACATATTGAATAAATAGAAACTAAATTTTGCATCTTCTATAAAGAATGTTGAATCATCATACTGCTGTTTTTCATGCTTCATCCCACTGACTGCAGCTGCCTTGAAAAGTCTGCTGAAATATGACGGTGTAGCAGATATTTTTTTCCTGGCGCTGTGGTGCGTTCGTGTGCTGGGGGAACCTCTGGCTTTCCAAACATGTCAGTCAGCTGATAAATTCTTCTCATGTGGTGCTGATAGATGAGCGCCCTGCAGCTGCTGTCAGGGTTTCTCCTTCCACTGCTGAGCTTCAGGAGGCGGTTGCTGTCCGTGGTGCTGAATTTGACCAGGCACTGCTGGTGGTTGCTGAACCTCACCACAGACAGCATTTTAAACCAGCAGCTAACTTAGTTTTATTAAAACTTATAGTAGTCTTCTCAACAACAACAACAACATGTTTAAATAATCACAGCTTTTTAGTTGCTGCATTGTTTTGAGTTTGTTAGCGTTTCTGTTTTGGTGCCACAGACTGTCTGATTATGAACGAGAAGCCCTTTGAAGGATGGTGTGCTGTGACGTCTTTGGAGTATTTCGACAATAGTTTTGATAATATTTGCAATAAAGCATGCTGGGAAAAAAAGACTGTAGAGGAAGCCTAATGACTTTATAATACTTTAAGTTAGAAATATCATTTGAACAAGAAACCGGTCACCACACTTTGATATTCCTTGTATAAAATCAGCTTTTTGAAATCTTTTATACATTCAGAAATTATAATTTAGGTTTTATACTTTTTGTACACTTTGAGACTTAATAGTAGGACTCAATAGAGCAAGGCTCGGAGCTCAACCTATCACAACAATAACGTCATATTCAGAAAATGTAGCCTCAACACTTTATTTTAAACTACATGTACGTGCTTATAGCTGCTGAATCTGGTTACTTAAGCTCCTGCACTGACCAAATCTCCACCACTGCCACCATCATCAATGAAACGAAATTTTAACAAAATCATTTTTAAAAGTGGTTTATCAAATAAAACAACATGTTTACATTCCAGCTTCTTAAAAGGGAGGATTTACAGCTTTTATCTATATGTCATATTATCCTAATCTGAGTCTCTTTGGGTTTCTTTACCGTTTTTTAACCAAATGAAAGATGGAATTATGGGAAGTTCAAAAAGGCAATGGGCATTTTTCATAAACCTTAGACCTTTTATAGACTAAATAAATAAAATCAGAATTTTAACAGCTTCACTGTTACCCGGTCAGTCATAGTGTGTTTGTGCTCGCCAGCCATCGAGTCAAACTGACAGACTGTGGCACAGTGTGACGGCCACCCTGCAAGTCACATTGATGATGAACTGTGAGCCAGTCGAGAGCCAGACAGACAGTCGCTCAGTGAGTCCGGCAGGCGCTAAACTGGCCTACATCACCTCAGGCACCTGGTGGAGAGACAGACACCCCTCGGCTCATTGTACAGTGTTTTCATATCTTTCGGTGTATTTTTGAATGGGAACAGGTGCTGGCACTTCAATCATACAGGTCTTTCTTCAGACATTTCATTTAACTCATTGCATTGACATTTAGCAGCACACTGGGACAAAAAGGTCGTTTTTAGGTTTTTGCTTTGGTTCAGGGCCATCTCTCATCCTCAGGTGATGTAAAACTGTGCAATCGCAGTTCACTATAACCAGATTGCCCTATTTTCAAAGCAAAGCTATAGTCTTCATGTGCCACAATAAAAACTATTTTGGATAAAATACTTACCACCACCAGTCTCTGAATCAATAAGGGAAAACAAGATTGGAAGCAGAACAGATAAAATCCCAACAGGCCTTTTCAGTGAACAGACAAGTTTCCTTTGTGTGACCGACGGTTCTAATCCCTTTCACTGGAGAATGACGGTGCTTTCACACCTGCGAATGGAAATCTGAAGCCGTCTGGATTAAACGAGGAAGTGTGGTTCGACTGTGCCGTCATAAATCAACACAGACGTTTTAACTGCATGAGTTGCCAGACTTTACAACATGCTTCACAGCATTATCATGGACTGTTTGTTTAAACTTTGCATGCACATTATGGACAGACGGAGTTTAAAAAGTTTCACGACATGCAACAAGTTGTCGTTGGATGAGGTCAAGGGGTGTTTTGGATTTCAACACTATCAGCAGACAAGAACTTTTGGTTGATTCTGCAAAACCCTGGATTAACTTCAATGAGAATTTTTTTTATACCAACGGTTTTAAAATTCTGGAAAATTGCAGTTATGGCAAACTATGGTTAAAAAGGTATGGTTAGGGAATGATAGTACAGCTAATAAAAAGGCAAAAGTTGTTTTTTGGCAGTGAACTCTGGCATTGGACGTAAATCTTGAGCTTCATCTACTATAAATGTAAGTCCCATAGACTGCATATAAAGATGGACGACATGACAGCTCCAAAACAGTCAAGTGAAGCCAAACTGAAAAATCAAAGTTTCTGTCATTTTAGCTAGTTCTTAGTGTTTTTCTGATCAGTTTGGTTTTAATTAGTTATTTGATGCTGTTAAAAAAGGGGGTGTAACTTAAATACTCCAAATGACGTCACCAGCGCAAGATGGCAGCACCCGTACGATACTTGGGCTTCATTTTTGTACAGTGGGAGGAAGTGGAGATGCGTCGGCCATCTTTATATACAGTGCTGCTGAGCACTAGAAGCACTTTGACAGAGCTCACAGCCCCATATCACAATGTATAAGTTGGAAAAACAGACTTAAACCCTAAAACTCGGGGCGCAGGTATGCAGCTGGTGTAGACAGTGGTGTAGATTGGGTGTAAGGCTCAGGTGTGCACCAGCATCGTCAGACATCCGAGCATGTCAGGACCTATCGTTGGACAAACTTTGGTTTGATAGCATGTGCAAAATACAAGCATTGGCTCCTGTTAGTCAGTGAGGTAACATGGACATGATTTATGCTGCCACCGCAATCACAGCACAGAGTTCTTTACGATGAAACATGTTTATGTCACAGACATAATGGAGTGAACATGTAGTTAATTTGGGCCAACAGATCAGAGGATTAGGGTGGAAGCAATTTTCTGGCTGATGGACACATAAAAGCAAAGTGCAGCTGACCTTCAGTTCCCCGACAGCTACAACTCATTGCTGTTTACTTTGTGTCTCCCTGTGGAGCTGTAGCGCTGTTGTGTTGCGTTGTAAGTGTGTCTTGGTGCATCAATGAGACAGTGTTGGGTTTTAAAAGCAGGGAGTGTGTTCACAGCTGAGTGTTGGTGCATCAGATCAGATGGTGTGAGGTTCCTAAAAGCAAAGTTTCAGTCCTATTTCTTCCCACTTCTGCCCTCACCTTGGATGGCTTCATGTCTGGGCAATTTATTCTGAACGTGATAACAACAACAACAACAACAACAACAACAACGTCTGAGCACTAAACAAAGACGGTGTTGCATTCAATAAAGTTTCAGTCCTCATCCCTCACCTTGAAAAGCCTCAGGGTGTTAGAGGAAAAGCTGAACTTCTTAAAGTCTTAATTTGTCTCTCAAATATTTGTTTCTCTGTGAAATGAGAGACCAGACAGGGCAACAAAAGAGATTATAACCACCAGTATTAAGAAGACTGAATTTTAAACCACTTCACGGTGACATTTGGTCATTTCTCTTTTCTAAGACTCTATCCACACTAATGTTTTCATTTAAACATGAAAACGCTCTCCGTCCACACACAAGCTTTTTATCACCGTTTCAGAAATAATCTCCGTCCACACTACATGCCTGAAAACGCATATCACGTGACCATTCACGTGCAAGGAAGCAGATTGTCTGCTCTGCGGTTGGTTGCAGGAAATACTCCGAACGAAGAACAGCGATAGAGAAAAGTAAGAGCAGAGATTTCTCTGCTTGGACCGACGACCAGGTGGAACTGTTACTGAAAGGAAGTGCTGTGATTTGTTATTAATGTTGAATTAACCGCTGGTATTCAAGGCTGATATTTGTTGATTGTTCGTCTGGGAAAGGGTCACGTGATAGGAGCGTGATGAATCAGGGAAGGACACGCTGTGGCTGATAAGAAGTTTTTAATCGTCTGTTTCTGGCCGTCCTCACTAAAACACTCCAATCCCGGAGTTTTCAAACTAAAATGTGGTCAGCAGCGTTTTAAAAGTTCTCCATTTTAGGGGTTATAAAACGCCAGAGTAATGTGGACGCTAGGTGTAAACGTAGCAAAAGTTTTAAAACAAAAACGTATTAGTGTGGATGGAGCCTGAGTGATTCTGTATTTGTTAGTTTTCCATCAGAAGGTGTTAGTGACCCAAGTCATATTGTGCAGGCAAAAGTTCTGTGTATTGTTTACATGTTTCCACTGACATTTTCTCATGACATGGAAACAACAAGCACGACTGGTGTTGTGTGGTTTTACATTGTACCTTTAAAAACAGACCATCTTCTATGGTTTTCGCAGGCCAGGAAACAGGTAATTAATGTCACAAACTCTGCTGGAAACCACACAACTAACAGCTGTGAGGGGGGTGTGGTTCCCAGCAGGCAGCTATGTGTGCTTGGAAGGTAATTTTAAAATTCTCAGTTTAGCTTTAATTTTGGGAAAATCATCTTATTCCACTGACAGTATCATAAAGATTCTGTATCGTCTTGTTCCGGCTCTTCATTGAAGCTACATGGTTCGGCCTACACTCAGCGAGATATTCAAACCCAAGACTCCATGTTTTTTTATGGCTGCTCCATTTTATGGAGAGAGAACAAACTTTTAACTCTTCATAGTGGGAGAAGGTGAACAATGGCTCAGTTCCATTAAGAGCCTGCTAAGCTTTTCATTTAATTAATCACATTACTGTGTATTTTTGCTCTGAAACATTTTGAACACTCAGTGATCTTAACATTGCATGTTAACACTATTCTTTCATTCATTTATAATTCATTTCACTGTCAAACTCATTATTCATTCAACAGCTAAACACTCATGAGCACTGAGCTGCAGCACTACGACAACCGCAAACAGAGAAAGGCTGAATATACTGTGATGTGTGTGCGTCACTACAGTTTTTATGTATGAAGGCAGCAAAACGATAAAGCAAAGGCATGTTCATGCACTCTCTCTCCAGCCTTCCAAAAGCTCTGCCTGCGAGTGATTTTGATTACATTTGACTCCTGATGAGGATCGTCTCTGTCGTAGCGACAGACCTGAACTGTCTGCAGTTCCAGGAAGGTTCAGGTGAGAAAAGGGACATTTTGGCTTTGTTCAAATTAGTTTTTTTGCCATATACAGATTGTATTCAGATTCATTTTAGAAATCTGGAGAGCAGAAAAACCCACATGAAATGCAGTTTTTGCAAATCAGATCCAAACCACATTTGGAGGTGGTTTGAAATTTCTACAGATGCATCTCAGTCCGGACACTGAAAATCGGATTTCAAAGTGTCTTTTGCGTCACTCGCAACGCCACGCACAACGTCACATCCAGTGTGACGGAAGTGCATCAGACAAAGACGGAGGAGTTCTGCATGGAGTTAGCGCGATCGCTTGGAGGGCGAGATGATGGATCTTCATTTCTCATGCTTCCTCATAGGAAAGCCGCGTCACCACCATAATTAGTTACCGACACCTACGTCATCACCACAGCAACCCATGCAGATAGGTTGGTGATGTCTGGACACACAAATCCGATCTGATTGTAAGGGCAAAAAGTATTATTTTGCGTGGTATGTAGTGTTCAGTGCTTTATGGAATTTGTTATTTTCCTGTGTTATAGTTTCATCTGACTAACACATT